>CBMN011744958.1:0-14196 GCA_000582825.1 Hordeum pubiflorum | reverse complement strand
ATCAATTATCCACCACTGATCCAAGGCCTACACTTTTCGCACATTGATCTTTGTTAAGTTACTTTTGTTACTATTGCTGCTACAATCAATACAAATGTGATGCTGTTACCGTTCCTATTGCTTTTGTTACCGTGCTACTAAAAACTTCATTACAGAAAGAAATTCCACCTGTGGTTCAATTGACAACTCAACTACTAAGATCAATAAATACTCTTTGTCTCTCCTTGTGTCGAATCAATAAAGTTGGGTGAAATACTACCCTCGAAGACTATTGCGATCCCCTATACTTATGGGTTATCACTCTGTGCCCGTCCGTCATCAACGAGGCAGAGGAGCCAGGCGAAGGGGATCGAAGTCCCCCCAGGATCGACGCAGTCGACGAACGCCGCATAGGCGTCGATGACGCCGATGAGGACATGGACGAGGGAGGTGGAGAGGATGAGTGTACCCATCCCTCCCGCAGAAGGCCATGGTGAGCGTTGTCGAGGAGGATTGGGAGAAGGGAGGCCATCTTGATCCGCGTCGCCGCAGCCATGTCACAGCAGATCCCTCCCTGCCCAGGCGCTCTCCCTGCTCTGGCACTACAATCCCGCCCGATCTGCGGCCCCTTCATGCGCGTGGTGCGCTCGACCCGCCGCCTCGACACGTTGCACCGGTATGTGTCCGACAGGCCTATACGAATTTCTGAATTTATCTGCGTGACTGGTTCATAGTAATATTCAGCTTCGTTCATGTTGCAATGGCAGTTAATTATATAGTTCTTCCCGTGTTCAATACTGATGCCTTTTACTATCTCCTTTTTGTTTTACGAAAGGACCTCAACAATTAAACATACACCCAGAGATACAAGGCACCCCACATAGTGTGAATGATTTACTCTTGAGTTCTAAGCTATCCAAGGCGTTCGATTTTTTTTGGACATGGTTCAAACGAAGAATGTACTGACATATAATTGCAAAGCTTACATCACTGAATGATATGCGTAAAAATAGATATGCAATGTAAGGAAAATTGATGTGGGTTTTAGATATGGAGTAAGCAGATCCCTGAAAGAATCACTTTTATGAACCATGCAATTTTCTCACATTATGCGAGTAGAAGGAATAAAGTTAAACACATCAACACATATCTTTGGGGGGAATATCGTTATGCTATGTCCAGTGATATACCATGTATACATATGTACAAGGTTAAAAGTGACAAATATCTTGCAAAAGAAACCATGCCCAGGAGGTGTAATGAACAAGGGCTGTTCACTCCCCTGACCACACACCGGCAAGTTGCAGCCTCCACGTCACGAGAAGCAAATCAAAGGGGGACCTTATCTCCACATGCTCAGATGTAGCAGATGAGCTCCGCAAGTTTAAGACCAAGAACTTTACACTTGCCGGCAAAGGCAGAGTCGACAAGCCTAGCTCCTCGTCACCGCTCCACATCGATAAGTTATCAACCGATGGCGGGCATTCAGGCGGGTCAGTAACAGTCGTCGAGCTGCATGGCACTCCACCGAACGAGAACTATCTTTATTGACACACAATCAAGTATGTGTCAAGGTAATAAGAGGTAGGTGGGCCAAGCGGCACAGATGGGTTAGGACTCCTTTCCCGGCATCTGACGTAGCATGACACCTAAAATCGCATTAAATGCATTTGTCCTATGTCGTCAGGGTTAGGTATGGTGATGCTTAGCCATTGTCATCATGTAATTACTATTTTACCACTGTAGTGACCCCTTTGAGATATAAAAGAAGGGCCATGGCACGTAGAAAAGGATCAGACTCTTGTTTAGTTAGCTGCACCCCGGAGCATCTTACCGGCAAAGTGGTGCACTTTGTAACAGGGCTCGTACATACAGATAATCCACCAAAGCAGGAGTAGGGTTTTACACATCCTTGTGGTCCGAATCTAGGTAAAACACTTGTGTGCTGATCTTGGTTGGTTGCTTCTCTTTGTGTGTTGCGACGCCCTCCATCGAGCATGGCAAGGATCTTGACTTTGGCTCCATAGATTGTCGTACGTCGACAAGGAGCTACATAGATTTTGGCTACATAGATTTTGAAGAATGGAGTTGGAATACTAGCGAGAGAAGGCCCGGGACATTGTCCTTTACAGTTGATTTCTTTCATAAAATTTGGTAGCCTGGAGATGCACAAGGAGTAGGCACAAGGAGGCGGATGGGGGTAGTTAATTTACTATGTGTTAGTTGTTAAATATATGTCTAGATGTTGATGCTCCTACTTACAAGCCGTATGAAATGTTTTTTCAAATGCTTTATATGTTCAATGAACCATGGCGATGTTTTTGTTTAGTTTCCTCTGAAGTACATAATTTTATTTTCTCTTTTTCTCATAATGCCTAGATTTAGGACAAGATATGGAAAGACATGGGTATATGATCTATATGATTTAATAGCCCATGCGCCCTTGTTGTCCACCTGCAAATCAAGCTCGTGCTCTACTAGAGCGAGGCTGCAGTCATATGAGGACATCATCAAGAAGATATTCGATATGTGTTGCCGACTGATAGATGTTGATGTTTGGCTGGCTTGTAGGTCGAGCCATTCTCGGTTTTCTACTGCTATACCTCGCATCAAGAAGATCTTTGGTGGGTTTCATAATCGTAAGCTCAACTATCATTATACAAATTGAGTGCTATTACCATGCATGTGAATGTTTTGTTTGAAGTAAGTCAAACTCTGTTCGTCATGTGACGCTTCCAAAATGAATAAGTAGAAGTGCACGTCTGATGTATAACTCAAATTAATGGTTTTAGAAGTAATGAGTTAATTTTATGAACACCGATGGGCAAACGCTTTTTCTTTATTGGATGATCCAGAGAGAGGTTAATTTCCATTTTTATTCTCATTAACCTTTATTACAATCCTGATAAGCACATGGTGAATTTTGTACTAAGTGTATATTTCTTGCATGTTATAAGCCCTCGGATCAATGCTGATGCTCGGTTTTTCTTTATTTGATGATCCAGAGAGAGGTTAAACTTCCATTTTCACCGTCATTAACCTTTATTGCAATCTTGATAAGCACATGGTGAATTCTGTTGTAAGCGTATAGTTCTTGCATGTTATAAGCTCTCGGATCAATGTTGATGCTCCTGCTTCCCCTTCCATTTCTCATATATTAGAAGCTGCTGGAAAGATTTATAGTTTCCCTGACATGTTTAACATCTATAGTTATTTCCCTTATTTAACTATAGATGAAAAAAATAATTATCCAGATGCATCTATTTTCTGTTCGGGTACCTAACAAACACAACTTCAGAGTGGGAGTATTGCTAACGGTGAAGCGCATTTATATTATCTGTAGGTTGTACCAGCTCGAAGAAATATTCTGACTGGAAATATTTGTATGTTATATGGGCCAAATTCTGCATTGTTGACACCACCTTTGTTGTTGTATGCAGATGTGGGGCCAATCAAACCGTGTAGCCATCTGTCATCCTGGAGGTCTCAAGACGAGGTCGTGCCCAAGACTCCGGAGTCTGGATATAATGGTAATTGCATGCCTTTTGTGTAGAAATTCCAAGTTCATTTATGGATTAGTAGTTATTATCTTCCAATGGTGTATATGCTTCTATCACTTGCAGAATTGGATCAATAAAATTATTAAGTGCATGAGGCCACAGACAGAAATAAGAACCTTCTCCATGGTACCTTAACATTTTGATCAATTGCATTTTCATCTGCAGTGCTTGTGGTTCTAAGCTACCTCGTGCTTCTTCCTGATAGCTATCCGGATGTGGACAAATATTAGGTGATATGAGAGATTAGATACTCCCATGACGTGGGCTCCCGCGGGCCGTTGGATCTGAGATTAACGGGGATCGAAGGGAGTAAAGGCCAGTTTTGCTTCAAGCTGTACATTGAATCTGGGGAAGTCACGCATGATATGCCTTTTTGAAAGCCGAAGGTGGATATACCTTTACTCCCTGATGAAGATGATCCAGCTACGTCATGTACTTTTTTTGATACATCTTCATAGGTGAACTTCTTATTAATTTCCGCACGTGTTAGTTTGCTGCAAAATGTTGTATTTTGATTTAAACTATGAATTCTGTTTATGGTTCATGTTATGGGCACGACGATGGATGGACGTAAATCCTTTCGAAAACCAGACAACATTTAAATATGAAGCATATCCATCTTATTATAGCTTGACATGTAAAACCAGTGTACAAGATAAATCTTTGGAAACTTAGGCGACAGTTAGTTATGAAGCATATCCATCTTATTACAATATTACAACATGCTTACGATGTACTTCTAATGTACTTGTCTAACACAAGCACATGCTCAAACTCACAACACAAAAATCTGAATCAAACTCTCGTAGATCAACATCAGAAAAGAAAAAGAAAAAAGTTGGTTTGAACGAGCAGGCCCAGCAGTCAACGACACTTACATGTATTTCCCGTGGATACAGTCCCGATGCTTCATCAGGATACAAAGACGCATCAGGATATGCTAAGTATGTCATCTTTACCAAGCCAGGCACGCATGAAGTTTTATCTTTTATTTTTTGGGGACAATGTCTCATCTTGTTGATGCAAGTGAATTTCATGCGCATGCTTATTAGTGTTCACTAATTTCAGTAGTTCGTATGTAATTTATATTAAGATATCAAAACATTTTAATTTGTGAACGAAGGGAGTACTTCCGAAAAAATAAAACCGACTCCGGCTCTTAAAAGAACGGTAATGATAAATCCCGATCATTCGGATTTTAGCATTTCGTCCCGAACTGACAACTTTAATTGCCACGAGGTGGCAACTTTAGTGATGAACAGGGCAATTTTCTGAACTAGGACAAAGTTGTCATGTCTTAACAACTAAAGTTGTCACCTCGCGTCAATTGAAGTTGCCATAAAAACGTTCGGGACGAAATGCTAAAATCTGAATGTTCGGGACTTATTGGATCCCTAAAAGAAAGAAGAGAGTTCACGGACTCTGATTGGAAAGGGTGGAAAAGAGAAGAGTTTACGATTCGATCGATCCAGCTGCCTCTACGTGCCATCCTCCCTCACCGATCGGAGATCAGGACCGACACGACACGTTGATCGACCCCACCTACCAGCCTCACACCCCTTCCCCCCATCGAAACCCAGATCCTTCATCACACTCAGAAAAATAAATCCAGATCCTTCTGACAGCCACGAACTCTTCCAATCACAAACGCAAACTAATTTCCCGAAAAGCAAAAAATCACAGCACAGAACCGCCTCCGCCACCTCTGACATCTGGGCCCTGCGCGTATCGGTCCCTCCCCGCCCAGCCACGTCTCCGCATAATAGCACATGGTCGACAGGACCCGGCCTGTCTCATCCTCCTCTCGCCCCCTCCCTGCTCCGCACGACGCGAAGCCGATCGGGGCCGCGCTGCTTGCCTGCCCACCCCCGCCGGAGAGGAGGAGGAGGAGCCGTCGCCCGCCCCGGGCCTGAACGCCATGGCGCGCAGCGGAGGGGGCTGCTGCCCCTCGATGGATCTGATGCGGTCGGAGGCGATGCAGCTCCTGCAGGTCATCATCCCCACCGAGTCCGCGCACCTCGCCGTCTCCCACCTCGGCGATCTGGGCCTCATCCAGTTCAAAGACGTGAGTCCCCCGTATCCCCCCGCCGTCGATTTTAGCTGCCTGGCTTTGTTTCGCCAGAGGATCTGGCTGGTGCCTGCCCCCGATGCGCCGATCTGAGCTGGTCTCTCCTAGCTAGGGTTCCGTGCTCGCGATTCCCTGGGAATTGGCAGGGGTTCACAGATGGCATTGCGAATTTGGGAACTAAGACTTTTTGTCCGGCGTAGTTATTCGCTGTGTAGCACTATCTCTGTACCAAAATATAAGACGCTTTTGTAGGCTATAAACTAGTACGGAGGGAGTATACTGTTACACTACACGTAGCCATCGGAATTGTGATCTGCATGTTTGCATTGCCGTGACCCGTGTTTGCTAGGTAGCAGGGGTATGCTCTTTAATCGGGAATTCTCTGCCTTGCTATCAATATGCAAGTGCACATGATTATTAGATCATGGAACTGCATTTTCGTGCTTGGGAACTGTTCTATGTGCTATGTGCCCATTTTGTTTTTTTGGCTGCTTCCTTGCTGTGAATCTGACGTTTATTTTTTCTTCTCTCAGCTCAATGCAGACAAGAGCCCGTTTCAACGCACATACGCTGCACAGGTACTTTGCTCGTTTATGGAAAAACACATTTTTCTTAATTTATGTTTTGACCATCTGTTTAAAAGCTTATCACAACAGTTTATTGGTTTGCGTTAATCATACCCCGCTTGGACGTCATGCATGTATATAATGTGCTCACAAGACTATATATCCGCGTTTAGTGTGATTATTCTCACTGTCTCTTTGCTGCTCTGGCTTAACTCCTCGCAGATCAAAAGGTGTGCTGAAATGTCTCGCAAGTTGAGATTTTTTAAGGAACAGATGTCGAAAGCTGGAATACATGTTTCTCCCATGCAATCAACCGAAACTCCTCTGGATTTTGATGACATGGAGGTATGGCAATCAGTGAGATACTCCTTATCGTGTGCAACTTATAAACCTTAAGAGTTGATCTTTTCTAACACTTCACGAGGAACAGATAAAGCTTGGAGAGCTGGAAGCTGAACTAACTGAAGTAAATGCAAACGATGAAAAATTACAACGAGCCCACAACGAGCTACTGGAGTACAGTACTGTTCTTCAAAAGGTATAGCTACTTAGCCTTGTAGTTATAGTAATTATTCTTGAACGCAAGTGCATATATTCCAGCATGTACGCATGCTGTATCAGTTGCACACATATTTGCTACTAGCAAAGTGCCCGTGCGTCGCAATGGATCCAAAATAGACTGATTCATGTTCACAAACTTGAATAAAAATCACACTAGTTTTGGTAATATATATATATACACTAAAAATATGTTATGTTTTACCCAAAATTTATTCCTCTTATCTGTTCGGATGAAGTGGGCAAGGGATTGAGCTGGTATGGAGAGACTCAGGGGATTTCTGTAAATATGGAGCAGAGTGGCGGGGGCCTTTTTTGCAAAACACACACACAAAAAAAAATACAGGTTACCTTGTACTCCCTCTGAAATATAAGAGCATTTAGATCACTAAAGTAGTGATCTAAATGATCTTATATTTCTTTACAGAGGGAGTATGTGTTAGATACACATCGGATGGTCAGAAATGATGGATGACGCACACCATCATCACCGAGTCTTCTGTAGGAGTAGAGGTGTCTATCGTCACCCCTTCTTGAATTACTTCAAGATTTATCTTATGGGATTATATGTTTCATAAATGTTGTAAGCTAATCATTTTTGATTTGTGTGTTAAGATAGTAAGGTCTCAAGACCACTATTTGAATGTGCAGTAGTATCTTTTTTGCCATGCTGAGAAACAATGTTTGACATGTATCACATGGGAGGCTTGAGAGATAAACTGTTAGCTAAACCATATATGTGTGTGGATGTTATGGTGGGGTGTGGGTTGACAATACTGTCACGAACAGGCAAAATTGTATCCAACTTCCCGTTGTCGCATATATGGTCGTGCTTCTCCTAAATTTCCTTTTAACTTTCAGGCTGGTGAGTTTTTCTATTCAGCCCAAAGAAGCGCTGCAGCACAACACAGGCAAATGGAAGCAAATCAGTCTGGTGAGACTTCCCTGGAGAGTCCTCTGTTGGAGCAGGTGAAAATATTGTTTCAGAAACAGCATCCTGCCTCACCTTGTTCTATTTTCTCTTCCTGATAATTTTTGTTGGTCAATTTATAGGATATGTTAACAGATGCATCGAAACAAGTGAAACTTGGCTCTTTGAGTGGTCTTGTGCCAAAGGAAAAGGCCATGGCTTTTGAACGTATCTTATTCCGTGCCACAAGGGGCAACATTTTGCTTAGACAAGAGTCTGTTGATGAACCTGTCACTGATCCGCAATCCGGAGAAAAGGTAGTTTTCTTGTTACTCAAAGTCAATATCCCTCCCCTTTGAGTGAGACTCCCTCTGTAAACTAATATAGGACGTTTTGGAGACGCCCTAAACTAATATAGGGCGTTTAGCAAGGTCTCTAAAACGTCCTATATTAGTGTACATAGGGATTACAACTTAATATGTTGACAATATTTCCTTTGGGTATTATGGATTTGGTGTCCAGTGCTTCTTCATTTCTGAAGTTACACTCATTATTATATTTCAAACACACTTATCTGACACCTTTTATATGGCAATGCAGGTGTCCAAAAATACATTTGTCGTATTCTACTCTGGGGAGAGGGCAAAGGCCAAAATTCTGAAGATATGTGATGCTTTTCGTGCAAACCGTTACCCTTTTCCTGAAGACCTTGCTAAACAAACGCATACTGTTCAGGAGGTCAGCAGTTGGCAATATTTATTTTCTGACATTCTTCATTTTTTTCCGTGTTCTTTTAGATATTTGTATTTTGGATTAAATCCGTGAACCTTGTGATGTAGCACTTCTGGTGAGAAGTTAGTAGTTAAGAATGGTTTTGGGTAGGAGATACTGTGCTTTGCCTGTGATATGAGCTTGTTTAACCTCCTGCTCTTCTGCTACTGCATTGATGTCATTCCATTGATGTACATTGCTTTGCTCCTTCTAATCTTATTTTGTTGTTGGTGACTACTGCAAAATGACTTGATGTTGTTGCATTATTTTTGACCATAAGGTGGATGTCATGAGGAGATCTTTGCCATGTATTCTTATGTGTTACACTGCTACTAATTCGAGCCTGTAAAGATATAACATGTACTGAAAATACTTGCAATCACGCAGGTAGCTGGAAAGATATCAGAATTGAAGGCAACGATTGACATGGGATTAGCTCATCGTGACAGTATACTCAAAACTATTGCATCAGAGTTTGAGCATTGGAACCATCTGGTGAGCTTGTATTGCTTATCTCAGCATTTGATAAGCTCTACTTAAGAGTTTGAGTTCCATGTACTTTGGTTGTTACTGTAGATGGTGTGTAGTGGAGTTCCGGTTTTCATGGTTCCATCATTATTTGCTAATTGGCACTGAAATCTTTCAGGCAAAGAAGGAAAAATCAATTTACCACACTCTAAACATGTTGAGCGTTGATGTGACGAAGAAATGCTTAGTTGGTGAGGGCTGGAGTCCAGTTTTCGCAACTAATCAGGTAATAAAATTTGTCTCCTTAACCTGTGACGCCTTATTATGTATTTGTGGCTGCTACCCTGATTCTTTGGGTTCTGTTTGTGGTCTGCATGATTCATAATTTACAGTGTATATTTTGCAGATTCAGGATGCACTTCAGCGCGCTACTCTTGAGAGCAAATCCCAAGTTGGCTCGATTTTTCAGGTTCTTAACACCAAAGAGTCTCCTCCAACATATTTCCAGACAAACAAATTTACCTCAGCATTCCAGGAAATTGTCGATGCATATGGGTATGTTCTCAGAATTCAATCTTCTTTACTATTCTATACTTGATGTGCTATTTTATTAGTTTGTTATCCTTATGGATTTGAGAAAATGCCCATTCCCTCTTCTTTGTTGTTCTATATGTGAAAACATGCCTCAAGCTAGTTGTCTCTCTTAGCCATAAACACTTCCCGTCTTCATAAACACTTCCCGCCTTTATTTTTCTTCTTCATGTGACCGTGTCTACCACTTTAAAATCACAATGCATGTTCATCAAAAGAATGTTAGCTACTTGTTTTCAAATGTGTACCTTGTAACTGTTCTGCAGCTTATCTGTTTTTGAAATCTCAATAACCCATTTCCGTTGAGTTAAACATTGCTTGTTTGATTAATGAATAAGGGGTGTTTGTGTTACTTGGGGTTCGAGTCAAGTGTATGAATATGCAAGCGCTAACTTTGTATTTTGTCTGATACAGGGTAGCCAAGTATCAAGAAGCGAATCCTGGTGTATACACTATTATCACTTTTCCTTTCTTATTTGCTGTTATGTTTGGAGATTGGGGTCATGGAATTTGCATATTACTTGCAACACTCTATCTGATAATCCGAGAAAAGAAATTTGCTTCACAGGTTTGCTCCTCGCCTTCTACATTTTGCTAAACCTATCTGTACCTGTATTACACTATTGCTGCAAGCCTACAGCCTGTTTAGACTTCCTCTCTTGGAACATATAGTACTGATTCCAAAGCGTCTAGCATATTTATGTTCTGAAAGTTCCCGAAGTTTCGTTAATAGTGCAGTGGTAAAGCTGTGTCTTATACTCTTATGTCTGATTTGAAATACAGAAACTTGGAGACATAATGGAGATGATGTTTGGAGGCCGCTACATAATTATGATGATGTCAATTTTCTCAATCTACACAGGATTAATATACAATGAATTTTTCTCCGTTCCATTTGAACTTTTTGCTAAATCAGCCTATGCATGCCGTGATTCTTCTTGTAGGTAAGATAAAAAACCTAATTTTATCTTTGTATGAAGGCGGATTTTATGCATCACTTCTTGCTAATCCTTTTTTTTGTTATTAGTGATTCTACTACTGAAGGATTAATCAAGGTAAGGGATACTTACCCGTTTGGCGTGGACCCTGTGTGGCATGGTAGTCGTAGTGAGCTGCCATTTCTTAACTCACTGAAGATGAAAATGTCAATTCTTCTTGGAGTGTCACAAATGAACCTTGGAATTTTTATGAGTTACTTCAATGCGAAATTCTTCAGGAACAGTGTTAATGTCTGGTAAGTGTACCCTTCCGTCTGAAAATCCTAATTTGAAAATGCACCCCATACTTTTGTAGCTTGTGTTGCAGTCCTTAAATTCTTTTATTGCTGTTCATATTTGTAACAGGTTCCAGTTTGTTCCCCAGCTGATCTTCTTGAACAGTTTGTTTGGTTACCTATCCATGCTTATCATCATTAAGTGGTGCACAGGGTCAAAAGCAGATCTATACCATGTTATGATATATATGTTCCTTAGCCCCACAGATGAGATGGGAGAGAACCAGTTATTTCCTGGCCAGAAAACTTTACAGGTCTATATTTGTCATTGTTGTGTTCTTACTATAAAGTAAACCATTGCATTATTCCTGACATATACTCTTTCTTATACAGCAAGTTTTGCTTCTGCTTGCTCTGGTATCTGTTCCCTGGATGCTGATTCCAAAGCCTTTTTTCTTGAAATGGGAACACGAGCGAGTATGTCTACTATAGTAACCTGAATTTTTTGTTACTGTTTCTACAGTTCATATTTACTTCCGTGCTGAATTTCTATGTTTGGTATTCATCAGAGGCGTCAAGGACATCAGTACGCCATGCTTGAGGGTGCAGATGAATCAGTTGTAGCAGAGTTGGGGGAGCATAATGAAGAACCGAACCACCATGAGGAGTTCGAGTTCAGTGAAATATTTGTTCACCAGCTGATCCATACAATTGAGTTTGTTCTTGGTGCAGTCTCAAATACCGCTTCATATCTTCGTCTCTGGGCTCTCAGGTACTGCTGGACAATAAGAACCATTTCATCATCTCCGTTCTGCATACGACAATCTTTAATCACACTTTCACTAGCTACTAACGAGCAACTAATATTTCTCCTTGCAGTCTTGCACACTCGGAGTTGTCAACTGTGTTCTATGATAAAGTTCTCCTTTTGACGTTGGGGTTAGCAATCTCTCTCTCTCTCTCTCTTATCATCATCGTCGTCATCATCATCGTCATGCTTTGTGCATTTTTGTAGGTACAACAACATTTTTATCCTTGCTATTGGTGTCGTTGTCTTCATCTGTGCTACTGTCGGTGTGTTGCTTGTTATGGAGACCCTAAGTGCATTCCTTCACGCCTTGAGGCTCCACTGGGTGGAGTTCCAGAACAAGTTTTATGAGGGTGATGGTTACAAGTTCGCACCATTCTCGTTTGCGCTAATCAGTGAGGACGAAGAGTGAGCTCGTCCAAATTCTTGTATCTATTGTAGTCTTTGTAATATCTTGCGGGTGGCCTTGTTGCCAGAACAATCATTATTTCACGGATCAATCATAAAACCCAAGCCCCTTGTTCGAGCAAGGGTGGTGCAGCATCATTTATTGTAGATGTGGATTACACGAAGGGTAGGAATTTTTTTGTGGACGTTTGGCAACAAAACTCTAGTGGCATCACCCTTATTTCGGTGTAATGCTAATAACGAGTTGTGTACTCGTGGTTGCCGTTTGGGCGATGTGCATTCTGGATATAAATAAGCATGTAATAAAAGGTTATTTCCATTGTGGTTGCTGGTTATTCTCAGGCTCATTTTTCTATCATCCAATTTTTTCCCCTCGAGAGCATGCAGAAATCATTGCATCTGGGATTAGAACGCTCATTTCTATCTATCCAAAGACGCTTGGAGGCATGCTATGCATGTCGTCCACCTCCTGCCGGGGTTATGTAAAACCTTAGGACCTGAAAAAACAACGAGTTAAGAGTGGTACCATGCCACAGGTGTGCATGATACTTTTTTCAGAAATTTTGAAGTCCAACAATGTTTTCATACATATAATTCGACAGTAAATTTATTTTTATTCTTTAGTCTACCGGACATTGTCTGGAGATCATACAAAAGAGAACTTTATCACAGGACGTTTTTGGAGTACCATTTTTGAGAAATTTAAGACTTCCACTTATACATAAGATAAGAGGAAAATTCGATCCTAATCGTTGATTGATCAAGCGTATATTTGTTTATATAAACATGTTAGGTATAACAAGATTGATAGGAAATATTGATACATTTAATGTTCACGTATATGTTATGCATGTTGCTGCATAATATAGTACGGAAATCTAACTAACGCACTGGATGTCGTCAGATTTTGAATACGCTAGTGAGGAAAAAATAAAGCGCTTTGGATAGAAATTGAACCCATGACACTTTGGGGTGTAGGATCAAATTACAACAAAAACCAACTCTCCCTAGCTTAGTGGTTGTCTAGCAAACATAAATAATACATCCGAACCTTTTTTACTATCATATTAGCATTTTTTTTTGTCTTTATTTCTTTTCGCGTGGTGCGTACCTGTAGCCGGCATATGAGTGGGGGGCTTAAAACCAAAAAAAAGGAGTCAGGGGATTAGAGGTTGAGGTAGGCATTGAGGGGGAGGTGATGTAGGGATCATCGTAGGTGGGAAGGTGGGGTAAGGGTCGATTGTCTTGTCAGTTTCTACTTCTCGACCCATCCTCAATCTTGTCACGGTGCGCCGCCTCTTGTTCACGCTGGTGGACTTGGAGGCCAACCATTGATGGGGAGGATGTATACAAGTCAACAGATGCATGTGGGCAACATCGCCTTGCCGATGTCGCAAGGCTACGGACCAGCTTTTCCATCGTCTTCGGAGTTAGGGAAGATGAGTAACCTATGCCGAGGGTCGAGGCAGAGGCTTCAGATTCTATTCCCGAGGCACGATCTATTCCCGAGGCACGATGGTCGGAGCACGGGAGCGGGAGGTTGGGAGGTAAAATGTCGTTTCAGCTCGAATTGGAGGGATTGAGATGGGTTTTAGGGTTGGTGGGTTTGCGTCGATCTTTTAGGTCAGAGGGACTGTTTTTTTAGCTCACACCCAAAAAAATTAAATTTGGGCACCACTAAAGGGGTATTGGGTTAGTGTTAGATGCCTATAAATTCCAATAGGGACAGTTTTATAGCACTAAATATTTTTTGACCATGCGTCACAGTAGCAAAAACAGGCAAACTATTCCTGGACTACACCAGATTTGATTCCATTTCATACCAGATGCAGATATGAAAGATACTCGAATACGGCGGACGCAAACAGTGTCGAAATCAAATCAAACACAAATACAAACATGTACTGTATATGTTTCTGATAAAAAAATTGATGGTGAAAAAATGGAGACAGATGACCACTACCGGTAGCAGTACTAAGTAACTAAAGAGTAGCAGCAGGACACTGGAAACGGTAAAGCTAAAGCCCACAGTTGCATCAGTCACTCGTCGACCGTCGGCACGCTCGCGGAGCTGCGCCTCTGGCTGCTGAAGGGCCCTGTGACGGCCTTGCTGATGCTTTTGCTGGCCTTGCTGATGCTTTTGCCGAACGCGTCGATCCCCGTGCCCACCATCGCCACCCCCGCCCCGGCCATGTGAGCGCCCGAGCCCGCCCCTGTGTGAGCGCCCGAGCCCGCCGCCACGTGAGCGCCCGAGCCCGAGCCCGCCACGGCAGCGCCCGCCGCGACGCCCGTGCCG
>CBMN011744947.1:0-10586 GCA_000582825.1 Hordeum pubiflorum | reverse complement strand
GGGCCTCCGGCTGAGGGGTCTTGTCGCTGGTAGGGTCCGCCGGCTGCGGAGTCCCGTCAGGAGCCGGAGGGGCCCGCCTGGCGGGCCCTGGGAATCGTCACACCGCGGCACGGGTCGTCCTTCGGGGCGTCGTCTAGCGGTGGCCGGCCGCGGTCAGCGGTACGGTTGGCCGCGCTGTAGCCATGCTGGGGCAGATAATGGAGTGGTTGAGGGCGTGCCGGCACTGTGCCTTCGCCGGATCGCAGTCGGCCAGAGTCAGAGGCACTGTCGCCTCCACTGTGACCATGCGGGCGCTGACCCCCGACGCGACGGGGGCCTCTGTAGCCACGCGTGCTCTGATCGCGGTACTTGTAGCACCACCGGCTAGGAGGCTGAGCATCTCCGTCCCTAGCCGGCCGATCGACGCAGCCGGCTGCGCGGAGCCGGACAGCAGGGGAAAGCGGCTCGCCCTGCGGTCGTTTCGAAAAGTTGGGGTAAAGGCCCGGATGAGACTACCCCGGGGTTATCCCCCCGTCACAGTTGTTAACGGCTACTCCCTCCGTTTCTAAATAGGTAAACGCTTGTATCGGGCGCGCCGGCCGAAACTTCGGCCGGTCGCGCGCAGAGCGTACAATACAACGCCATCAAACGTTTTCCTGTGCCCCCACGTGACATGCGCTACCACGTGATGCATCTGGTGGGTGGATCTACGCAGCCTTATCCCTTCGCGAGCTGTCCCCTCCACCACTCCTTTCTTCTTCCTCATCTCTCTGCTGCCATCGCTCCTTTTCTTCTCCATCATCTCTGTCATTCCCTCTCCTTCCTGCTGCAGCCACCTCCGGCGAACGCACTTGGCGAGCGTGTTGCCACGACACTCCTCTCCAGTAGACGCCCATCGCCAGGAGTTGGTACCGCGTGTTGCAAGCATAGGCTGCCGAGCTGGAACGGCGGCGACGCAGTGTCGCGAACCGGCTATGCCAGCGAGCTGAAAATTGCGCACGCGACCTGCATTGCTACAACCATTGACATGATATGCTGGAACCTGCCGGTGGAGGAGCTACAACCGGCCAAGCCAGGAGCTGGAACCGGTGCGGTGTTGTGCTGGAATCGACACACGCGCCATGCTGGAACCGTGTTCAAGTGCTGGAACGGGGGCGGCGATGCTTCAAAGCTCCAGGCCGGTGGGCGAAATGCTGGAACCAGCAGACAAAAATGCTGGAACCAACAACTCCCGAAGTTGCATCGGAAGCAATGGCGCTACGACCGGCGATGAATTTTTTTGCTAGAACCGGCCACTAGACACTAGTGATGCTGGAACCGTTACCGACGAAAGCTACAACAGTCGTCTGATTTTGCTACCAAGTGCGAAGGATTTTGCTACATGCTTCATGGCGGAGCTGCAACCCCGCGACGGTGGCGACTTTTTTGCTTCAACCATAGTTTTGTTTTACTACTACCGGTGATGTATTTTGCTACATCCATTCAATGTTGTTTCCAGTCGCAGTCCACAATCCTGTGCAGCGAGTGTTGGCGGTGAGTGGCATCCGCGGCGGTGCATGGTGGTGTTGCATCAATGGAGCATCACAACGGGAGTTGCAACCGATCGCGGTGGAGTTGCAACCAATAAGGGGCGGAGCTAGAAGCGACATTGATGAGCGCAAACTGTTCTTCGGCGAGGAGCAGAAGGCTGCAAGGCGTCGGAGTGTGAGTGGCCGACGACCGGCGGCTGTTTGCCCTTGCGGAGCTGCACAAGGAGGCGAAGACGCGTGGAGCAGGGGATGGGGGTTTTGTTCTGAGATGCGATGGGAGATAGAAGACGAATCAGGGAGTGGGGAAAGAGCCAGATCGGACGACTGATTGATGTCAGATCGAACGGCTGGGGCCTGACCGGCCGAAACTTTCGGCCGGCGCGTCGGCGCAGAGTGCTGCCCTTCTAAATATGAGTCTTTTTAAAGATTTCACTACGGACTACATATGTATGCATATAGACATATTTTGGAGTGTAGATTCACTCATTTTACTCCGTATGTAGTCTACAATAAAATCTTTAAAAAGACTTATATTTAGGAACAAAAGGAGTAGCAGTGGTGTAGCTAGCGGCACCCAGAATTTTGAGGTATTTTTTCACCATATAGAAACTCGGCCAAATTAGCCACTTTAAACAACCCCAAGCATAATAGGCAGTAGCCGAGTCAAAAAAAAATTAGAGTGTGCACACCCGACATTTTATTCGACCAAGGAGCTGCTCCCGTGTTCGAGTTCGTGAGGTAGTTATGGTTCTATCCTGTTAAAAGCATACGGCAGAGCCGTTCTACCAATGGTCAATCTCCACATCATACAATGGCGTCACTCATATAGCTACTAGACCCAGTCGTCGGATGCATAGCCCGGAGCTGGCTGTCGTCTCCTCTTCTTGGGCTCGCTGTCATCTTGGGCTTCCGACGGCGGCCCGCTTGCTGGAGGTGCACTCTGGGCCGGCCTAACAAGCTGGTACTATACTCCACGCGGTGGCGGCGCCAGGCCCGTGGCAGCCCTGGCCACGGCTTGAGGCGTGAGGCCTAGTTCTTTTGTGCACTGTAGCTACTACAGTGCTTTGTGCTCGATGGGGGGCTTGACCGAAAAAGGTACACGTACTCCGTCTCCTATACGACATTAACATGCGCTTAGATTTTGTTTGACAGGGTCCAAGTCTTTAGGCTGGAATATTGTGTTTTCCCCACGTCTCACTACACGCAGCCATCGGACGAGGAGGAGTTGACGTGTGAAGGAGACAGGCAGCCATCGATCGTGTCATCAACGAGATGCACCCAGCACTTACTCTTGACCCGGCAGAAAGGAATTGATTTGAGCACGTAAACGTGGCGCCAGGGGCGCGCGTCTTCTGTGGGTGGTGAAGGCGGAGCTAGACCGACCAGTGTCACGGTTCGTATTAGTCGCGTCTACCGTCGACTGGGAAGTGTGGCAGTTCGTACTATTACGGAACATCGTTCTCGACGGGGACCTCGTCGCAGTGGAGTGCGAGAGGTGGAACGGGTCCAGGCAGCTACGACGGGAACGCGGCGGTAGTGGTGAACTTGGGGACTGCGGGCGACAAAGGCCTGGACTGGACTGCTTCTCCCGTGGACCGCGTGTTTCATTGTTCCGTACGCGATGGTGACACATGCGCCAGTGGTTCTCTCTCCTGCATGCTTCTAGATGACTAGCGCTGACATGTTTTCTTGTCCAGTTTTTTCCTTCGTAAGATGAATCAGTTCTAGGAGCATACGCTGCATTTGGCAGCCAAGTATTTTCAGTTTTCACTTAAATGACTCAAATCTGTCATAATTATTTATCAGAAGCATAAAAAGAAAACATCGAGATCTTTGAATCACTGGTCACGCTGTCTGAGCGAGCCATTGAAGTCGCTTTAGAAGCCGCTTCCCCATTGGAGCCAGCTCGACCTTGTCGAAATCAGTCATGAAGTCTTCGTACACGTGCCCCCCTAAGGATCAGTGCCCCTGAAGCCGCAGTCGTCGATGTTCAAAACCCTTGAATCGATCTGAAGAGTCTCGCACTAGATATCGCTATAGTGCATTCGTGACAAAAAAGCTCTAGCCTTGCCATTTTGAGGAGATGACAGAAATCTATGTGGAAACTCCGTCGACTTCATCCAGATGGACGAATTTGTGGAGGATTGAAGCCTAAAATGCCAACTCAAAGAAGAAGTGTCGCCATCCATTTGAGCCCCAACACGCGGGGGGATTAAAATACCTTAACATTAACTGCTAGTAGGAGCCAATGCATCGATATTCCCCTCCCCACCACTCATCGCCCTAGTGGCAGGCAAAGGGGTGGGACACAAATCCACGGGCTCGTCGGCGGAGCTTGGTGGAGAAGAGTTTGCCCTAACTGTAGCTTACTTGCTGAAGGGAGGAAAACTGGGGGTGGCGGTATATTTATAAGAATTATAGGTTTAAGAACTTTAATGTATTTGACATCAATAGATGCACAATTTTGTAAACCTTAGTATCTTCAATATTGTAGTATTTTTAAATACAGTACCTAATCTCTTCTTCTAAGCCAAATGTTATAGATTTTAGAAACCGGAGTATTCATGGTGCATGCATTGGTATACCAAGGCTTTACATCACCAGTGTTTCAAAAATAACGTGTTACCAAACTAAATACACATTGTAATAGACTGATAGTCGTGAATATATTGTGTACAGAATGTGAAAACATTTTTTCTCCAAACCGTGTACAAAAGTTGAAAAGATGATTTTTTTTTTGAACTTTTGAACACATTCTGAAAAAGTTGAACATTTTTTGAATTTTTGAACAAACATTTACATAACGGGAACACATATTTGACTTCCAAACATTTTTTAGCCCAATTATGTTTTTTGGAATTCCAAACATTTTTCGTGAACGGGAACATTATTTGAAAGATCAAACAATATTGATAATTTTCAAAATATTTGGTACTTTTTGAACGTTTAATTGAAATTGTGATTTTTCCAATAAAGCATTTAAAAAAAAGCATAACAATATGTGAAGCAAGTTTTAAAAACACATAAAAATTGAATCATGAACCCTTTTTTTAAAGCACAAATTTTCTAACTTGTGAATATTTCTTCATAAAACTTGAAATTTTAAAATTTGGAAAAAATGAAAAAAAATGAGAATGAGAAAACTAAAGGAGAAATGAAAAGAAAAACACAAAATAAAATAAAAAGATATAACAAAGGAGAAAAATAAACCGATAAAACTGGTAGAGAAAAAGTTAGAGAAACGGAATAAGTTAGACCAAAACATTCTAGAAGATTCCTAAAACTAGCAAAAACTAAAGATGGAACCTTCTCCAAAGCAGTGACCCCACCACTTTCGTTCGCTAACTGTCTTCGATGTCTGTGTTTCTAGACAAAGCGACACAACGGGATGGTCCTTTTGCGAAAAACCTATTTGGCGCTCCTTGCGACGAATTACGAGGCAACACACAGGGCGATCGAGCGATCATTTTTGGGTAGCCCGAACCATTAACTGTTTCAAACATTCAAGTTATGGAAAATTTCTAGGTGGTTCCTAGCTCGTTTTGGAACCTTCTGACAGGTTCGACCATTTTTTTTCTATTTTGTCTAATTTTTATTTTTTTCGTTTCGATACTCTTGCCTATATCTTTTTACTTTATCTTTTCCTATTTCATAATTACTGTTTATTTCTTAATTTCCTTTCATTTTCGTTTATTATTTTTCATGTTTATTTGTCCTTTTCAACTAATGTTCAGAAATTTAAAATATGTTTGCATTTTCCAAAATTGGTCCAAATTGTTTGAAAAAAAATGTTTTCAAATTTTTGTCAACAAATTTTGAGAAATTCCAAAAAACTTTAGACCCTAAAGGAGGAAAGCTTCATTTGAAAAAACTGCCCAAAAAAGGGAAAATATTTACAAGTTATTTTCTTCGGAAAATTTTTAAAAATAAAAAAGGAATTTAAGCATTTTTTTAATTTGTTCGTAAATTCATAAAATTAAAAAAATTATGTTTTCAAAATTTATTCACATAGTCAAAAAATATTCGGAGTATTTCACAAGCTGTCCGATTTTTTCATTTTTTTTCTTGTTTTAGAAAACATGTTCGCATTTTCAAAAAATTGTTCATAATGTTGAAGAATGTTCTTGCTTTCAACTTTGTTGCTGTTTTTCAGAAAATGTTTGAAATTCCCAAAACTTGTTCGTGTTTTAACAAAATTTTCGAGTTTGAAAAAATGTTGTTCTCAAATTTGATAATTTCATGTTTAATAATTATTTATTTATTTCAAAAGAAAATCACGTTCAAATTTTCAGAAAAAGTTCAAATATATCACGACTACTAGTTCATATATATCGGGGTGCCTATTTAGACATCAAATCTCAGGAACTATACTGGCTAGCAACATGGTTCACAACCAGGAGGTACTGCGTTTGATCCCACATAGACACTTTTGTTTATGAGAATTGTTCGCTCGCAGCAGGGTCCACCCAGTCGGGTGAGTCCCCTGTGTGGAGTGCGGCTGTTGGATGCAATGCGCGTCATATATTTTTTGAATTTGTGATTTTTTTCGAAAACAAGAACATTTTTGAATTTGTGTATAAATTTGGAAAAGACAAACATTTTTCAACTTTCGAAAAAATTTTATTTTTTTGAATTTCTGAACAGTTTATTAAAAGAATAACAATTCTTGAAATTATATTTCTTTGAATTTATGAATTGTTGTCGGAAATCCTGAATAAAATTTGAAAACCAGAATATTTTTTGAAATCTTGAACAAATTTTGGGAAATGCGAACTTTTTGAATTTTATTAACATTTTCCAAATAATAAATTGAAGAAAAAAGAGAAAATAAAAAATAAAAATGGAAAATGAAATAAAAGAAAAAAGAAATAGAAAGAGAAATGAAAAAACAAACAAATGAAATGAGCCGACTGAGCCAGGGGTGCCCCTGTGCGAAACCTCGATTATGTGCTGCAAAGATCACTCTCACCTACTCACGTGCTCGCGCCGCAACCTAGGAGTTTTCACCTTTTTCGTAGATTCGTTTATTCAAAATGTTTTATCACTTAAATCATATGTCCAAATCCCAAATCGTATCCATGGTTGAATTTCTTGCGTCGAGATCTTTGAAACTAGATCCTACATTAATAGGTTTCGATGAACTTTTTCTTCGCAAAAATCCCAGACCCGAATGCGCATTTTTTCCTTCATTTTTTCATTTTTCGAGAAGCACGACTGTGTTTCTCACGAGAGGCAAATAAGTGCCTTCACGAGAAGCAAATATGTGCTTCTCGTGGACGCACTATTTTTCTCCCTTTACGAGCTCATGGAAGAGAATATGTGCATCCACGAGAAACAAATATGTGCTTCTTGTGGAAGCATAGTTTTTTTAGAAGCACAACTGTGCTTCTTGCAGAAGTAGATCTATGATTTGTTTCTCGTGGAAGCACATTTTTTTCTTTTACCTTGAAGCAAAACTATGCTTCTCGCGGAAGCGAATATGTGACTTCACGAAAAGCAAATCTGTGCTTCTCATGAAAGCACAATATTTTTTCCGCGCTATAAAAAGTCGTGATTTTTTTCTTCCAAAACCTAGGATAAATTGGGCGAAAACTAAATAGTCAAAATAATAGAAAAATCCTTCCAAAACCCGAAACCGCTTACCAAAAAAATCGAAAAATCAAAGTCCAAAGGAAGCACCCAGCATGCGACAAGTGGCGGCGACTAGATGCGCCACTTGGTGTGTTCCCAGGGCACCGAAAGCGACCGTTGGAGGTCCCACAAGGGGTAACATCCATTTTCTCGGATTTTTCCGATGGAAAGTGCGTTATACCGGAATCACTAATTGAGGAGTACTTCTTTCAAAGGTCACTCTCACCTCCTCAGGTTGCGACAAAGTGACGCACTGTATGTGTGCCACATGTCGTAATATGAGAGTTTTCCTTTTTTCATAGATGTGTTATTTGAAAACGTTTTATCTCTTAAACCGTGTGTCCAAATCTCGAACCATATTTACCGTTGGATTCCTCGTGTCAAGATCTTCAGAACTAGATCCCATGCTGATAGGTTTTAATGATTTTTTTTTCTTCATGAAAAAACCAAACCAAAAAAAATGAACGAAAAAACCATTTCTCTCGCGGAAGGAAAAAAAAAAAGAAAACGCGTTTTTTGCCCGTTTCCGAGAGGCATGGTCGTGCCTCTCGCGAAAACAAAACCGTGCCTCTCGAGGAAGGAAAAAAAAGAAAACACATTTTTTTTTTGTTTCTGAGAGGCATGACCGTGTCTCTTGTGGAAGCAAATCCGTGCCTCTCGCGAAAGCAAAACTGTGCCTTCGAGGAAGGATAAAGTAAAGAAAAACATGTTTTTTTCATTTTCGAGAGGCACAACAGTCTCTTTTGCGGAAGCAAACCTGCGCCTCCCACGGAAGCAAAATCGTGTCTCTCGAGGAGGTAAAAAAAACGCGTTTTTCTTGTTTCCGAGAGGCACGGTCGTGTGTTTTTTCGTTTCCGAAAGGCACGGACGTGCCTCTCGAGAAAAAAATATTTTTTAATGTAAAACCGGTGGACAACCAAAACCTGAAAAAAATTCCGGGAAAAACCCATCTGAAAAGCCGAAAACGCATGCGAAAAAACAAAAAATAAAAACAAAATTCAGAGGACACGCCCAAAGCACGACACTTGACGGCGGCTGAGAACGCACAAAGTGACGCGCCTAAGAATGACCCTTCGGAGGCTTCCGAAGAAACTCTCCTCAATTAGTTGTTCTCGCGTTATATAGGAAATTCCGAATTTAACGGGCCATCAATGCTACATACTTGCATGTGCAAGCCCAAGGCCCCAGCCCACCAGCGAATAAAGTCCATCGATGGCCATCAATGCTACATACTTCCATGTCCAAGCCCAAGGCCCCAGCCCACCAGCGAATAAAGTCCATCGATGATGATGTTGGTACGCAACCTTTATCCAAGTTGAGAACCCCGGCCCAACCCAATTCATATGGAGTAGAAAACAAATTTGCCGTGCGGCACGGGCGTGGAGTGGTGTGCCGTGCGGCTCCGGTCACCCTCTTTAGCCCGTCGGGGCAACGACGTGCGGTGCAGGGACAGCGACGCCGGTCGATGGAGCTGCCTGGCAGGCAGAATTTAATTTGCCAATTGCTGAATCGATCTATCTGTGCTGTGGATGCGCAGTGCAGAGAGAGAGAGAGAGAGCGCGCGCGCGCCTAGCATTGCCTAGGGCTCGATCAGAATACTCGTTTTCAGCTGCCACTTGCGAGCAGGATCGACAGCAGCTACCCACCTACCTACCTAAACATCTACTCCTAGCTAGACGCACTAGCTAGAGCAGGACCGCCATTAACATCGCCAGGGAGGGAGAGAGAGAGAGCGCTACTCCTAGTCCTAGGGCTAGGTGGGTAGAGTAGCTAGCTAGCTAGCTGATGCGCATGCAACTGCCCACCGTACTACTCCCTTCGTTCCATAATGTAATGCGTTTTCGGTTTTCGAACTTAAACTTTGATATAGTTTTTATTCCCTTCGTAATCGGTCTCGTTAGTCAAATTCATAGTCAAACTTAACTTAGATTTCAGGATTACATTGTGAAACGGAACGAGTACCACTCTCTCTACCAGCAGCGAGCAGCTTGCCGATCTCGATGGATCGATCCGTGTGAAGGGCAGGGCAGCGCATCGCAGTCGCAGTCGCAGGCTAGGCTAGGCTACGCTACGCGCATGCTCGCCTCGGTTCATGGTCACTCGTGTACGTATTCATTACTGCAGGTTCCATATCGCGCAATGCATGCCGCGCGCGTGCCTGCATGAATCCTCGATCGACGGGCTATGTATATCAGAATATCAGATCAGATTATGGCAGCGGAAACCCAACAGCGATGCCTCAACCGCGCCCCTCCCCTGTTAAATGTCGACGCCGGGATCGGGATGGGCACCAACTAATTTTTCTCAGATTTCCTTCGACATCAAACCGTATACTTTTTACAGCCAAAACCATCACTGCTGTGCATGCATGCTTCATGCTTGTGTATAAACTTCATCCGTCGATCCGGTTAGTGCCATCACTACAAATTGTTGCTACCGACCGAGACCTGTGGTACAAATGTATACAATATACCCCGCGAGATTTCTACTGTACACAGGCGTGCACATATACAGCGTGCTGCACGCATACGCGCGCATGCCTGTATAAAGCTGCGTACCGATGCTTTTCATTGTTGATCGAGAGATCCTAATATTTTAACCCACTGCATGCGCCACACAGCTACTCCTACCTAGGTAGATAGTACTACAAGCATGTAGTGGCAGCAGCCAGCCCAGAGGTGAGTTGATCAGGAATTCAACACACGCTAGCTAGCCAGCAAAGCTACTCCTGGCAGCAGCAACGGCTTTTGTTTGTCATGCGTGTAAAGAAATGCATTCCCAGTAAATATATCAATGTATGCATACTGTGTTCATGCGTGCGTCGCCCTTGGCCTGGTCGCCTGAACCACACCAGGGGCTCCTTTGATTCAAAGGTTTTCCTTTTTCTTTTTTGAAATGTTGGCAAGATATCTGCCAAATTCATTAATTAGAAGAGGTAATACAAAAACACCTTCAGAGAAGAAAAGCACAACAAAATGGCCTGCTGGCACAACCACGCATCCAAGCTCACCCTCAACTGTGCATACCATCGAAATCCATCGTCAAGATCTTTAAGATGACGTTTCCAAGGAGAATGTGATATCGAGGAAACCACCATCACCTAATCTGGCAGAGTCAGATCTTAGGTTTTCACCCGAAGTCCTCAACCATGAGGTAGGAAGAGCAACGAGCTCCACGGTGGTACCTCCAAAGAGGAAGACGACATCCGTACATGTCGTTACCGTTGACACCAACAAGGTTGATGCAGGATTTCCATCCGGAGCCAAGTCTTCCACCAACCATCCAGGATTCGAGACCTACTCAACACACACTACCAGTACCCAGAGACGAAATTGTCACCGACGCACACAAAAACTAGGCAAGCACACGCCAACCTGACCTGTTTGCACCGGCGGCGGCGAGGGAAAGGATGGTCGGGGTGGGATGGCTGGCCTGACGGCTAGGGTT
>CBMN011744945.1:0-11640 GCA_000582825.1 Hordeum pubiflorum | reverse complement strand
AGGCCCGGCGCCGGAGCTGGTGGACCTGACTCCTGGGTCGGACGGCGAGGACGCCTAGGAGACAGCGGGGACGGCGAACCCTTTTAATTATATTTTTATATTTTAATCAATGTAAATGTGGATTTTGGGCGTGCGGTTGCCCGCAATTTTAATGTATAATTAGTATTAAATTTGAATGTGCCTCTTTTTTTATTTACCCGCCGCACACAAAGAAAATACGCAACCCATTACCCAAATCAAAAAACGGACACGAGCGTTCGCTCGGCCGACCCACCTGTCAGGATACCAGGCCGACCCACTAGTTAGGATACCAGGCCGGCCCACTAGTCAGGGGGTAACGGTCAAAGGTTTTGACGGAACGGTTGTGCTCTGTTTGGCCTTTCGTGAGCGGGTGGTGGAGGGGGAGGGCAAAAGTGAGCAAAGTTAGTTGGCTTGGGCAAAACTGAGGAAAACTAAAGAACCAGGGACATGAAAATAGAAATCCCCTCGATATAAGCTGCCTCGTACCACTAGGAAAGGGGTTCGCTCCATTTGTAATCATCCGTACACAAGAAAAAACAACAGCTCCAGAGCTTGAGACATACGGTCTTTACCTCCATCATGAGGGGTCTGAACTCGTAAATCCTTGTGTCACATTTTTGTCGTAGCTAGGACCAGTCCTTGTTTGTACCTCTAGTACTCAGTGTCAGACTAATCCCTACGATAGTTGGCGCACACCACGGGGTTGCGCGTCTAGCGTTATACGATGTAGGCAGAATTTTCCATTCACTATGGTATTCGGCGGTGAGATGGTGCTTGGTGAAGAGATCCATTTCGGTACCCTTCGCTTTATCGCCGACGATTCGACGTGGCTCCAGAAAGCCTCGCTGGATTCCGAGTCGTTGCCCATCTGTGGTGCAGCGCACTTCCACACAAGCTCTTACGGAGTTCTTCTCCGACAATCGTCGGTCCCGTACCAGACAGCCCCCCAACTCCCCGTTGGATGCCATCGCAAGCGCTCCGACCGATCGCGGCTCTAGTGGCGGATCAAGCATGACGCGGTTCTTCATATCGCGGCCGAGCAAGTGGCTACCCTCGAGCCCGATGAATCGTTTCATGACCTCTTCGCCTCTCTCCATGAGGGGTCGGAAGACGAAGTCGACTGCGGAAGTGTTGAGTCCACGACAGAGGTTTTGATGGCTGGTTCACATAATGACCCGCCCGGTTTTTCAGGTAACCTGAATGGTCCTTGCCATGATAGGATGGATGCAAGTTTTACTATTAGGAAGAAGATTACATTGATCTATTGATAGCAAGAAATTTGATAGATGTTTGTGCACTCGAGAGTAGAGACTAGAGATGAACCTAGATGCGGAGCAATGGCAAATTCGTCGGAACCAAACAAGAAAGAAGTGTATAAGCTCGAGAAGCCAATTAAGAGAATCAACAATGAAGACATAGAGAAAATATTAATCCAACTAGTGGGAGCAGTTATGAAAGTTGGATATGTATTAAAGTGTCTAATTATTGTTCTTGTTTCTTTGGTTTCGTTCTCCTAGTGAAGAGTTGGTCAATTATGTACTCTGATGTATCAAAATGTCGTTCGATGAGATAAAAAAAATCAATAAAATTTGTTTCTGTGGCCGAAAATAAAACGCAAATGACAAAAGAAAATTACTCCAATAAATTTAGGGGATCGGCTAGAACCGACCAAAATTTAGTGGAGTAAATATACTCTACTCCACTAAGTTTACTCCGCCGTTTTACTCCTTCATTTTTAGGGGATCGGCTAGAGTTGCTCTTAGCAAGGCAGCAGCAGCAGCAGCAATGTTTTGATTCAGCAACCTCACATACCAAGACTGCACTCATACATTTTCGAGTCAATATTATTTCCCAAGCAAACGGCGTGCACGCTGGTTGGCTCCTTTCACCCTGGAGTTGAGTTCCTCCACATCATCTTGTAGACGATCCATGGCTTTGTTTTGCCTGCATTCCAGTATGTATATACAACACCATTCAGCAGGATGCACAAGCACAGAACAGAAGAAAAAGTCCTGATGGGATGTTTTATTGTACATTTCAATCTGAAAAGATTGTTGTAATTCTATAAAAGAATTCCTTTACAGTTAATTTTTTGTTGGTCAGTAAAAGGAAACTAGGAACATAAGATTATAGTGAAATATTATTCTTTCTTTCTTTGTCCTTGAAGACCCTATCGGCATGTTTTGTGAAACCATGTGCGGTGCACGTTTTCGACCTTGTGCGGAGACCCTATCTGCACTAGTGTTATGTTTTAAGCGCTAAAATGTTACTCCTCTGTAAAGAAATATAAGAGCGTTCAGATCACTAAAGTAGTGATCTAAACGCTTTTACATTTCTTTACGAAGGGAGTACTTGGCAACACATGCATAATGTTACTTGTGCACACAAGCATAAACACAATAATATTTCCATTTAGCTTAAAATCATGACACTTTTTACTTTCGTAAAATAAGAAAAATATACATGTGAAGTTTCATTAATTTATTGTCAAACTTATTGGATTTTGTTAAGCTGAACAAACACAAATCAATCAAAAGCACTCATTATTTACTGTTCTGTATAAAGCATCAACTTGGTGAGCAATCTCCATTTTTTTTTCCTGTAAGCGCTTAAAAGGCAGTAAGACGTGTTGAATGCAACATTGTTCCAAACCCACTGATAAACAAACCGGGAAAGGACTGTACAATTCCATGGCCATTTCATCAAAGTAATATAGTTTTTGACAAGTATCCTCACCCTGTTGGCCAATGAAATAAGATATGGTGAACTGAAGTCGACGAAGCACGTACCTATCGATTTCTGAGCCCATATCGAGAGCCATGCCCTTGAGCTGTCCTAGGACATCGCTAAGATCAGAAAGGGCATTGTCTTGCTTATCTTTCTCCACCTGCCAAATAAAATGGTTTGTGATTAGTCATGAGGTCCAATTTTACGCTGCATGGATCCCAGCACCAGCACAAACCTGAACCTTCTCCATGGCGTTGGTAGGATCAGAATACTTCTGAGGACTCGACTTCCCTCTGGGGCTTGAAGACAATCCTAATTTTTCTCTCTGCTCTAGGTGGTTAGTCCTTCTTTTGAAGGAATCATCTATTTCAGTGAGTAACAATGTCAGCATAAAGAGAACACTCAGAGTCAACCTTGTTTGAGCCCAATGAAAATGCAAACCTCTCGAGATAACTGCTGGTCCCTTTATTTGCCTGGTTTTCTTGGGCTTCCAGGTCTTTGAGAAGAACCCTCCAAGGCTTCCCAGAAGTGTTTCACTCTGAGAAGGAAAAAAAAAACAAGAGCTCAAACACAAGTAATAAGTAGTACAAAAGAAACTGCCGGCTTCGAGCTTACCCTGCTAAGGTCCTGATCAATGTTTGCAGCGGTTTCATGGGTCCTATTTATCTGTTGACCCTGCTTGTGCAAGGCGATCAGAGTGTTGGTAGCATCCTCCCTGATGTTTTCAGCGAGCCGGAGGCAGACATTCACTTTCTGAGTGGTCTCCTCAGCCTTGTATGCAACGTAGCCCTCCAGCTCTTGCATGGATTGGTTGTCGAACCCGCCTGAATCGCGGAAGCCATTCTTGTATCGGCCATTGGTACCAGGATCAACTGAGCTGGAAGATGATGCTCTTGCAGGCCTCGAGGTGAATTCAGAGTCTGAGTCGGAATCGAATGGATTTGGTTTAGAAGACGAAGGCTTTGCGACGCTTGACACGGGCATCTTTCCTGTTCGTGGGCCACGATTTAGTTAGTTATAGAATGTAAAGGAAACTGAAGAAAGGAATGCAGGACTGTATTTACTGGAGATAAAAGTGGTGAACTCCACGTCTAAAAATTCATAAGTGAGGGGGGCAGTATAAAGCTGAAAAAGAAACATCGCTGAATGAAACCTATGAGATACTAGCAAAAAGTGCCGGCAATTCAAATCGATGAAACCATGTGAATATTCTCATTTTTAGGAAATTCGGAAGCTTCAGTTTAATCTCGGTACAAATATTGGATGCAGGTTGATGTGCTATTATACACCTGAAAAGTCTCGAGAATCAAAATCAGTTCCACCTATCCATGACATTCGAAATGCTCAGTCAAAACTCAAAACGGTTAAAACTCGTGATTTGTTCCACACTTGTACTATGATTTTGAGCAGTATATACAGTTATAAACCAAGTAACATTGCACAAGAATGGCCTAGCTTGCACGACGATCGCACATCCCTGCAAAAATCCTAAAAAGTAAAAACCGACCACATCTTCAGACACCTAAACCCAAAGATCAGTCGTGACACGAACGGCACGAATCGCAGTCTAGGATCCCATGTCGCCTCGTTCCTTCCGCCTGAAGAAACCGGGGTCGAGAAACCACCGCGCGCGGGTCGCGGTGGCCGGAAGAAGACCGGTGACAGGAACGAACTGAGGTAGGCAAGAGCCGCATCCTGGGGCGGAGGATTTACGATGAGTTGAGAGAGGGAGGAAGAAGGAATCAATCGAACCTGGGAGGAGAGGAGAGGAGGCGGTTGCCGGCCGCCTGCTTCTTCCTGGGCTGGGGCTGGGCGGCAGAACTGGAGTTGGAGGCAAGGAGGATGTCCTTTTCTTCCAGGACAGTTGCAGGTGACATCCTTCTTGCCTCGCAAATCGCATTTTTATAATAATCTCTGATTACCTGTTGCCATGTCATGTTCTGGCCATATGACTTCGTCATGTAATAACTGTCTTTTTTGTGTGTGTGTGGGATAACTGCAAATAAATTGTTACTATTGGGGGGAATGTCTGCAAGTTTAGGGCAAACTTGCTTGTTAAGCTTCTTTTTATATACAGTAAATTTATGGCATACTTGCCTGTTAAGCTATTTTTAGATCATTATTACTTGCTTGATAAGGTAACATGGTACAGTGATGTCCAAAAAAATATCCTGCGATGGTCGATCACTCGCACAAATTGGTCATGCCCGTATGTGCATCAAACATCGTCGAAAAGGCCAAAAAAATCCTAGAAATGTGCATGCACCCGTGCAAGTCTAGGACTTGAACCAGAGCGGGTTTATTTCACGATAAGGAACCTAACCATCTAATCTATGCTTAGTTCACCATTTCTTTTCTAGCCCTGGAATATGTTTCCGAACCTACTGCAGAGAAATAACTCTCGTACAACCCACATGTACACACCAAAGTCATGCCACTTACAACGTCCTCATTTAGCAAAATCTATTGTATGCTCGTAAATGTAACATCTTTGTGAGTTGTGAGGCTGAATTCGACACGATAAATATGAAGTTTTTACAAATTACAGTTGCACTGCCCATGTAGCTTCTCCCAAGTGGTAATCTGGAAATAAAACAGCTCACTAAGCTTACAAATGCATCTACAAACAACAGTTGCACAAAGAATTATATACAGCAACTGCACACATGAGTGCATATGCATCTAGCATCCTACATTATTTACTGTGGCACCATCTGAAGCTTCCTCAGGACGCCACTCTACTAGCGCTTGGTTCTCCGGTGTTTCATCAACATTGCTAGCACTGGAAGAAGACCTGAGATCAAGTGACCCTTCAATCGAGCAATTAGACAACTCTACCAGCATCGGACAGAACCTACAAGAGCAGGATCTGCAAACCCTCCCGAGGTTCATCGCAGAGTTCAATCTCTATAATGGACACATATGCATGGTGTATCAGTACCATGAAACAACTAATCTCAAGTAGAAGATTGCTGCAAAGATTAATTCATTTCTAGTGGGATGCAATAACCTGCATGCACATACCCCTAAAGCCTCTTTCAGTTTCTTAATCTCCGTAGTTTGTGTGTTAGCTAGCTCATGCGATTCCTGCAGTCGTCTTAGTGCTCCGCTCAATTTTCTTTGCTCTTCGGAGACCTGGTTTTGAATATCAGAAAACAAAATTTAAATCAGAGCATAGAGGGGTTGTCGATATGACAAGACTAAGAGATCGTGTCTACTTCATTTTTAGCAATTAGATTCAAAATGCAAATAATGGTCTTATGAAGCAACAACTTGAGCTATATGTGCAACTATATTTTTACTCGTGCAGTTACAGTTTGGAACAGAAAAAAAAAAGTCTATTTCACTACCTGAGCCTCCAGCTGCTGAATTTGTTGAATAGCCGCTTGCTCAATGCAAGACCTGCGCTTGTATTCTTCCTCAAGCATGCCAGTTATCTGGTACCTCAATTCAGCCATTTCCTGAGTGAGATCTTCTGCATCCTCCTTTGCTTTCAGTTTTTGTTCTCGAAGTTCTACCTAAGGAGAGCAACACTTAAATCTCACCAGAAATGGGAAAGTTATACTGAAATCAGGATCAACGAAACAGACAGATCATTGAATTTACCCAACTAGCAGTGTAAGCAACTAAATTCCATGCGATATGTTCAAAATAATTTGTTTCTGAACTTGTTTGGTGGTACAGAACTACAGATGGAACGTATTCGAACGGACTTATACCAAAATGCTGAAGTACGAGTAGTACACAAACTCTGACCTTGAGCTGCTCGATTATAAGTTCAGGTTCTTCATTTTGCTTCCCTATCTTTTCAAGAATTTCATGACCTCTTTCATAGTTTGCATGACCATCATGCTCAAATGTTTTATCAAGTTGCTCCACGCCTGTCGAAGAGGATTGTTTAGGAGCTCTTCCAGGCAAGTACTCTTTTTTCAGTTGTTTATTCTCAACCTCAAGATGATCAATAGTCTTCTGTGCCTCTTGCAGCTGGAGCTCATGTTCTTCCAGTTGCTTCTCTATTCTAGCTTTGTACTCGGCAGTATGCTGGCTAAAGCTCTCAGCATCAAACAGTCTTTGCTCAAGTGTAGTCAAATCAAGTTTTAAACTCTCAATTTCACATTGCATATCTAAAGTTACGCTTTCAAGCTTCTCTATTTGTAAGGCTGCCTTTTGCAGCTCCTCTTCTTTACATTGGACTTCTTCCATCAGAAGCCAGCACTGAGAATCAGACCGCATCAGATCATTGTCCATAACTCTCACTCTTTCAGGAAATTTCTCAAGTTCAGTTAGCTTCAGTTCAAGGCCATGAATATGCTCTCCCATGATGTTTGCTTCAACATTCCTGATATTTAACTGATCCTGCAAATAGTCTGCACTGGCGATCAGCAAAGACTGCTTAAGTGAAAAGGTTTCCAATAGCCAGACAAACAAGAAATGGAATAATTCCTAGAGCATACCAATTTCCTGATAGCAGTTGCTCAGCTCAGTCTCCAATTTCTCAATGTATTGCCTGTCCTTCTGACAGGCCCTAGAAGCTGCATTTTTGTCAAGCTGTAATTTCTGCATTAACAAAACTATGAGCTCATTGAAGGGTTAAAGCAAATCAATAACACGATACCTCCATTCAAAAAAGTCATGAATGGAATATTTGAAAAAAAAATTGCGTTGCTGTTTGACTTGGGTTAGGACAGAGCAAAGTGAAGCCAAAAAGAAACTTTTACTCTGAAAATGTTTCAACTTTGAACAACATTTTTACCGTCATGCTGCCACATGAAATGCTTAAAATACATTCTCATCAGACCTCAAAGAAACATAATCATGCAAAACTACGACTGACTCTAAGGAAGACATATATCTTCCTAAACTTTGATCAAACCAGCAATTTTATCTCTAACACATCAAACGACAGTTCAATACCATGCAGCCATGCAGGATATTAGCCAACAGGAACCATCTAAGTACCACATACCACTATCAGAACGATCAATGGGAGAATAGTCCAGTATCAATATCATCATGCAAATTATTATTCTATCATATAGATACCAACAAACAATGCATTTTTTTTAAATGCAATCTACAGTAGAAACAAATCATTACAGGGATGTTCAAACCATCGGTACCTCCTGATTCTTCTTCCCCCTTCCAGGCAGAACTTTTGCACCATTAGCTGGACAATGGCCATTGGAGCTACTAGCCATCTGCCGATCTGCAGAATAAGAAAAGGCTAAGTACGGACATGGGCGGCATAAGTTATGTAGAATGGCATGTTGTACCCTGTGAATCACCCATTGGGAACAAATTTGTCATTACAACACCATAACAGAACTACTATCTGGCAATCAAAGTATCAGATACCATAAACAACAATCATTACCACTAAAAATAAAAGCAGCAATAAGGGGATCATAAGTTTACCTAAAGTATATAAACTAAGTCCTAAAATTTTCAGGTGTGCATACAAATGCATTCAGGAAACTGTCATTTGTCAGATTGGAAAATGTTGCTCGTGAATCGACCAGAGCAAGTTGAACAGACTGCCACCAAGTGCAAATTGGGCCATTTGTTAATTTTAAACAAACAGGGATGCGCACAGCAATTGAGTTGCAAATCGAGAGAAGTCACCTTTGAGGTTCAAATGCCAGAAGAAAAGATAAAGATATGTTTAATAGTCTCAATACAGCATCTCATTTTAAAGAGGAAGGAACTTGGGCAGCAGATGCAAGAAAGACATATCCCAAACTTGTTAGGGTCTACTTACTCGGTTCCATCCGCTGCTGAACTTACGTCGGGGGCGGATCTAGATGATGTGTTCAGTGGGATTTAACTAATGGCTGGATGAAAAGCAATGTCGTCGTACCTCAAGACGAAATTGGTGAACACTGCGGACGGGGTGGGGTCAGCGGAAACGCGATGCCGCGACGAGGAAGAACGGGAAACAGCGAAGGCGGCAACGCGCCTGAGGGGCCGTGGTGCTTCGTGTGGATGGGGGAGTGGGGGGAGAGGGGTTGAGGCGTCGGCGGTGACGCCGCCAAGGTACGGCACGGCGGCAGCTGTAGGCCTCGGTTGTAAGAGCAGGGGCTGATACGGCGCGTTTGGAGGGGAGGCGCTCGGAGGGGCGTCCGGGTAGGAGCGTGTGGCGACGGCCGCGGCAGCCGGAGCAGAGTCGGCGGGGCGGCCGGCGTTGGTAGGTAGCTCTGGTGGAGGTCCAGCGATGGGAAGAGTTGCGGTCAGGTCTGGTGATGTGCGACTCCACCGATCTTGGCTTGACCTGACCATGTGAGGTGCGACTCCAACATGTTTCTTTTTTTTTCTTTGAGAGGAACGACTTCAACATGTATGTTTCTTTTTTGGTAAACTTTTGTACCCCGCGCGCCGGCCCAACTTTACGCCAGACGCGCGCGGGACGTGCGATGGAGAGGAAATCATATGGCCAGAAACACGTGTTGGCCCCACCTTATCTTTTCGTTTCTCCTTCCTTGGCTTCATCTTTCCCGTCTACTCGCATCCTCGCTGCTCCCATCGGCGTTCGTTGTCCCCTGGTCTCTGTCGAAATTGCTCGCCGGTGAGCTGCTACTGCGCGCGGCCGGAGTACGAACTGCTCGCCAACAAGCTGCTACTGCGCGCGGAGGGAGAGATGCTGGAACCAGCAGCGGGTTATGTTACAATCGACAGGAGAAAAAGCTGAACCGGCGATGCTTAATGCTGGAACCAGCAGCAAGGTGTGTTCCGACCGGCGGCATGCATATTGATGAAAGCTTCCACGGGCATGGGAAAATTGCTTCAATCGGCATGAAAAAAAGGCTTCAAGCATGAAAACATCTCCATGGGCCGGCCAAGTTGGGATCGATCGAAATTTGTACGTGCTTCAACCGGCGTCACAATTTACTACAACCAGCACCGCATTCTGCTACAACAGGTGTCGCATTTTGCTACATCGCGCATGGCATCGTGATTTTTGCTATAACCGGTAAGAAAAAAAAGCTACAACCAGCAAAATGTTTTGCTACAACCACTGTTTTGCTATAACCCCAAATTTTAGCTACAATCGGCGTTTAAATCGTTGTTGCAACCGTTGCTGCATTTTGCTACTACCGGCCGATTTTTTTGCTACATCAATGACGCCGAAGCTAAGACAGGCGGCGGCGCCGAGATGATTTTGCTGCAACTGTCCTTCGATTTTGCTACTATCGACATATTTTTTGCTACATCCATCATGCGTCGGGGAGGCGGAGCTGCATCCATGGCGTGCGCGGGATCCATCCATGGCGAGCGCAGGCGATAGAGCTGCATCCATGGCGCTCGGCTCCGGCGAGCGACAACAACGCGCGGCCCGGAGGACGGCTGCGCGAAGCGGCGACGGGGGCGGCCGCCATGACCTGCGGCGGCGCTTTCTTCAGATCCAAAAACATGACCTGCGGTGCCGACCGGCGGCGAGGCAGCGACCGGCGGCAAATTACGGCGGGGTCAACGACGCTCGTTGCATCCTCGTCTTGCTGCGTTGTGCGACGCTGCAAGAAGACGATGGAGAAAAAGAACGAGGCGAGGTGGCGCATCTGACGGTTAGCATTAACTGCATCCTATGGTTCGAGGACGACGGGCCGAAATTATTGCGCCGGTGCGCCGGCGCAGAGTAGTGCCCTTCTTTTTTTTCTTTGAGAGGAATGACTCCAACATGTGGCTTGAGGGTATACCTGGTCATGGGAAATTCCACCCGGCCCGACCTTGCCCATGGGCCTGACAGGGATGGGCTCGGGCTTGTCATGTTTACAATTTAAGTAAGAGCGCCGGCCCAAGGTCCGACCGTTTTTTGATTGAAGGGTCAAGCTTGGGCCTGAAAACTAGGCCCGACGGCCGGGCCGGGCCTAGGCCTAGGTTTTCTGCTTTGGGCTTTATTAGGCCCGGTCCGAGTCATGGCTAGGTATAGTAGAGGCTAAACCTGGGCATTACCCCAGGAGGGTCGGGCTTTCAAAATGCCACTCTGAACTTGGCTTCAAGCCCAAAATTTCAACAAAAAACAAGCCCAAGCCTAACCCGGCAAAAGTTCGATGCACAAAGCCAAAAGTTCTTTCATCTCTGCCATGAAAAATTGAGCAACTCGAATGGTTTTTACTATAGCATCTTCTCGCGATATCACATTCGGATCATATCCTATGCGTGATCAGTATTGACTCCATAATTTTAAAAGAAAATACTGAGCGTTTTGAGAACTATTTGATTCATCAACTTGGGCTTATGGAGGTTGCGCAATTTTTCTTGAAACACTCAATGTTGTGGCAGAAGCGTTATGCATATTTCCCTCGAGTTGAAGGTTTCGAGAAAAAGCAATGGAGTCGTATATCTCTCACACATGAACAAGATTATTGAGAATTGTAATAAAAGAATTTTGTTTCTTGATGGCTTTGAAGTGCCCAAGTTAGTTAGAACTAAAATAATAATTATTTATTAGCAAAATTAGGCAAGTGAGGATATAAGTGGAGGTCTAACAATCGGTAAGGTTAGTCAAATTTTAGTAATAGACGAGCAACAATATGGTGAGTAAAACAATACAAGTGCAAGGTCAAGTGACCAAAGTAAACCACAAGTAAGAGCTAGGGTTAAGGATAATTGATACGTCTCTGACGTATCTATAACTTTTGTTTATGTTACTACATCAGGTATACATGCTTTTGGTACATTTTATACCATTTTATTGGACTAACGTACTAATCTAGTGTCAAAGGTCAGTTGTTGTTTTCTAGTATTTTTGGACTTTTCGGAAAAGGATATTTTTAGAGCCGGTTTTTTAGGAAAAATCATGACAACTATATTTATACCAAGAGAAACCATGGGCCAGAATATGGTCTAGGGGAGCCACAGGGTGCCCACGCTCCTGTGGGATCACTAGAAGTGTGT
>CBMN011744942.1:0-10840 GCA_000582825.1 Hordeum pubiflorum | reverse complement strand
CTAGGGCATATTTCCAACAAATGCGCGTAGGGTGGAGGTGTTGTCTGGCGCTATGGGGGCGTCGACGGCAGGCCTGGCAAGGTTGATGCGTCGGTGCCTGCTTTGAAGATGGATTGATGGAAGACGGCGGCGACGACGAGAGTGCGACCAGTTTGGGCCCCAGACCCGGTATGTGGCTTTGTCGGGGCATCCGGCCTTAGATGTTAGGCTTTGGTGTGATGTCGTTTGGTATTCGGTTCGGACATTCGGCACCCCTTCATTAATGGATAGGAGTAGCAACATATGTTGTCAAGATGGAGACTTGAGACATATTGATATATTATTTTATAAGATTTTTGTAAATAATTAATAAAGTGGCTACATGCATCTAACAGATGCAGAGATCGGAGTCATCTTCCTCTTCTAAAATAATAAAAATAAAAAATAGCAAGGTGTCCTTATATGAACATCTCCTAATCAAATGCAATGAAAATCCTGTTCAAAATCTTTTCTACAGTAATATTCTGACAAAAAAGTCAAAATTATACTCCCTCCGTTCCATAATGTAGTGTGTCCGCGCTCTCCGAGATCTAAGTTTGACCATACATTTAACCAACGAGACCGATTGCGGCGGAAACAAGAATTATACCACTAAATTCGTATTCCTATCATTTAACCAACGAGACCGATTGCGACGGGGGCAAGAATTATACCACTGAATTTGTATATACCACTGAATTTGTATTTCATACGAATTCAGTGGTATAATTCTTGCTCCTGTCGTAATCGGTCTCGTTGGTTAAATGTATGATTAAACTTAGATATCGGGAAGCATGGACGCACTACATTAAGAAACGGAGGGAGTACAAATAAGGGAATAGTTGACGGAGAGGCACATACCTGCGATCAGTGGTGAGAGCTTTCCGGTGGAGTATAAGCCAGGCAAAAAAAGCTTGCACTTTGGCTTACCCAAGCCTCCCAAGCCTTGCGAGCATTGAAGGGTGGCGTTGTCCCTCCGAATTGAAGTGTAGCATCGTCCCGCTCGCTTTTCGGAGCTAATAACGTACACGATAAAGTGATAACCATAGTCTATCTACTCTCCCTATAAACTGTAATCATCAGCCATCTGTTTCCAAAATGGTTTCAGCCATCTTTTTTCTTCCAATCGTGGTTTCACACGGGTTCTGCTGATTACTCAGCCCTAACTCGCCCAAAAAATGCATTTGTTTTCAAAATGGTTTCAGGTTGAATTCTGCTTCCCTCCCCCGCACGTCTATCCTACATCTTCTGGGTTTGCGCCAGCCTAAACTTAGCAGGCTGACTAGCAAACCCGTTAGCCCCCAAAACACACGACAAACAAAATGGTTTTAGGTTGAATTCTGCTTCCCTCCCCCGCACGTCTATCCTACATCTTCTGGGTTTGCGCCAGCCTAAACTTAGCAGGTTGACTAGCAAACCCATTAGCCCCCAAAACACACGACAAACAAAAGGGCAAAACCCCACCACAATCCCCACCCCTGCTTCAAAGTTAGCCTTGACTGGCCTTTCTTCCTACCCCCTTTCTGATCCAGTTCTTTATTGCGTCAATTAGATGGTTGATTGAAGACTAAACACAACAGAAAAGAGAGATTGAAGACTGAAGGGCTGAACAAGCTGAAATACAGTACAGAAAGATAGAAGAAAATAGAACTGAAAAGACTGCTTATCAAATATTTGGACATTGTTGTCAGATAATTTTCGAAACAGTAAGAAATAGACTCGGAATAACACAAAACATATAAGAAAAGAGTACATACACTTGGCAATGGCAGACACACATACCATTAGCATCCACCATAATGTGATTCCAGACCCAAAAAAATACAATTAGAGCATGTCGAAATGGACACGAATGTACAGACGGCTTGGGTTTCTTCTTTTTCCTTTTCTTGCCTTCACACCCGACCTATACGACCGCCTCGACCCCTCACGCCGCTGTTGCCTACATGGAGGGCTACAACTGCTCCAGTGACCACAAAGCTAAAGGACTAGTGAGGAAGTGGTGGATTCTGATTGCCTCTCCGTCACCGTTTGCCTATTTAGTTATTTTTGTTTAAATATATATCCGTTTGCCGACGATGAACTATGTGTTTTTGTCCGATTAACTGTGATGTTTATGCACGTATCAAATTTCGTTGATATATGCATGTTTGTTCATTTGTTTTATGTGATCATCTACATATTTTACTTCACATTACGTGGATAGCATGGATTTAGAGGGTGGATATGTGGTACACGGTTGTGGATGTGTACATTTAAGAATTAACGGGTCAATGCCCATGGACGCGTCAATGCACATCCATGGAAGTATAGAGCGCCGGATTAGCTACGTTCGACTGCTAGCTCTAAGGGGAGAGCAACTCCAGCCTATGCTCTGTATCTGCGGCCTCTAAAAGTTTATGGAAAGTCCGACACTCCAAAACTGCAGCTTCCATATTTCTTCCACCTTGTGAAACCTACCTGTAAGTGTGATACTCTTTTCTTCTCCGTGTGTTCTCAGAGGAGGAAGGCACACGTTCCCAGTTCGATTCATGTCGCTCACGTCGTCCTCGTCGTCGCATGTGGTGGTCGTAGCCCCGCCTCCTCTCGGAGTTTGGCCCCAATGGGGTCGTGACGGTGCTGAGAATGTTGAGGAGGGAGGTGTGAGTGGCACTGGCGCATGCACGGCATAATATCTAGGCCTCGCTGTGGGCACCGGGCATAACATGGAGGGAGAGGAGCGGGTGAGAGCAACGGGAAGACGAAGGAGGTGCGCCACAGCAAGGAGAAGCGTCGTCGGGGTTGGGTCTGTTGCCTCACTGGCCGGGAGGTGGGGGGTTGAATTTCTACAATACTAAAAGGTAAAAGCTAAATTCCAAACGTTCTGGTTTTAGCTACAGATCTGAACGATTCGCTGGCCGCACGATCCATCTCCCCCGATTTTACCGAGTTGTTCGACCTCCCGCACTGCATGGATCGCTGGACACTTTTTTTTCTGTTCGCTGATCACTAAGGTGATGAAGAAAAAATAAAGTGTCCCCGGCAAGGATTGAAGCCAGGTCGCCCAGCCTCGGCCTGTTCCTTTGACCAACAGACTAAGGTGTGTTACTTGTCTAAAATAGTCCAACATAAGAACTTAATCTGATAAACCTCGTATAACCAAAATAAAACACCCCCCGCCCCATGAGGATGTCTTTCTTAGAAAACTAGCATGTGTTGTTAAGAAAATTAGCATATGGTTTCTCCTTGTTAAGAAAATTAGCATATGGTTTCTCCAACAGTTAATGGAACCTCTTAGCAAAATTAAACTTTCTTCAACTCACATTGGTCACTCTTTTGCTAAGAAAATTGAAGTGACCTTGTTCTACCGGTGTTGATCTTGTTTAAAGTGGGACTCAACCCACGACCCCTACGATGTAGCAGCAGTGTACTAACCAACTCACTCAGCCTTGATTGTTGTCCAATAAGTAGAAATATGACCGTTAACCTTTTTTCACTTTCATATGAGCCAAAAAAAGCATTTTTCTTCTTGTGTTTTTTTGGATTTCTCAAGTTGTCTTGTAGTTTCCCATATACCAACGGGTTGTATACCTTGCCAATGTAGCCTCGTTGTAAATATCATGGCAACTTCACATGAGGTTTTTTTTGGGTTGAAACATAGCACGGTAACTTCTGTGCAAATGGCATGGTAATTTTGTACTGGGGTCCGATAACTTACGTATAAATGTCATGGTAACTTCAACCACGGTGAAAAAATTATTAAAACATCCCCCGGTAATTTATGTGTAAACAACACGGTAATTTTTGCATGGCAATCCTGATAACTTAGGCACAAACACCGCGGTAACTTTGACCTGAAAGAAAAAAGTTGCCAAAAATATGCCCCGGTAACTTTTTGTATAAACATCGTGGTAATAAAGCATCATATACATGATAACTTAGCTACAAACATCATGATAACTTAGACCCCGAGAAAAAATGTTGAAAAATATAGCCTCGATAACGTTTGTGCGAATATCATGGTAATAGAAGCACTGCATACCTGATACTTAGGTGAAGCATGGGGGGTTAAAAAACATATTCTCGATACTTTGTGTGCAAATAACACGGTATTATACANACAATAAAGTTGATAACTCACTACAGACCCCGCGGTAACTTTTGACCCGGGGATAAAAGTTTGTTGAAAAACATACCCTGATAACGTGTGTGTAACTAACATGGTAATATACATACAACAGAGCAGATAACTTACTTAATCCAGATGTGGTAACTTTTTGACCAGGAAAAAATGTTGTTAAAAAATACCACCCGATAACTCATGTGTAAACAACATGATAATATACGCACATGAAAGCTGGTAACTCATATACAAATATCGTTGTAATTTTTTGACCGAGGAAATGAAAATTGTTGAAAAACATACCCCGATAACTTTTGTGCAACATGGTAATATACACAACAAAGCTGATAACTCACTACAAACATCATAATCACTTTTTGACCGTGGGATAAAAGTTTGTTGAAAACATACCCCGTAAACTTTTGTGTAAATGACACGGTAACTTATGTATGACAGATGTGATAACTTACGTAGCCCAGATGTGGTAATTTTTTGTCCGAAAAAAAGTCATCAGAACATATCAACATGGAATCTAGTTTCGAAGATCTCGTTGAGACAAATTTTTTTTTTGCGAAGACGGTTTTTCAACCGGAACGACGGTTTGAGCTACAAAACATTTTGAAGTTTGAAAAAAAAATCTAGAATGACATCAGTTTTTCGTCCTCTAATACATACATGCATGTAATTAGAGAAAGAAGTGCACATCAAAGAAAAAAATGGCCATTATAATGCATGCATGTATATAATGGATCGTTCTTGCCTATTGCTAAAATACAAACGTAAATACAAACGTTTGGTAGTTATAAAAGTTCATACTAAAACTAAGCATTTTTTGAAGTTGGAATTTTTTTTGATGCTCCAAACTCTAGAATTTTGAATTCCTTTCCATAAGTTTGATACTTCAAATGCTTTGAATTTTTCTGAATTTTTGGAATTCTGAAAGCTAGGGATGCTATAAATTCTGAAAGCGTAAAAAAAGGAAGGTTTGACCAAGCCTTGACTATCTAAAAGAGGGAGGTACGTACGCCTTGTTTCTCTAGCAGGAAACCAACAATTAACACTGGCCCACACACACATCTCTCAAAATTGTGCTGTGCTCATGACAGCATGAAATGAACGCGATAACCCAGTGTGGTGCATATACGCTACAACAGTCGAGTAAAAACAGACAGATCCTTGATCAGCTCTGTACAGACGGCTTGGGCTTCTTCTTTTTCCTTTTCTCGCCGCCACCCGACCTATCCGAACGCTTCGACTGCTCCTGCCTGATCTCCACGAGCTTCGCCTTGGCGTCCCGGAACGGCGCATCTGACCTCATCGTCAACAGTTCCTGAACGACGATGTGCGTGCAACAAATCCCAAAACAGTCAAGGCCTAACGGCACGGAAAATGTCTTCTAATAGGGCCTGGTCGCACCAAAATGTTAAAAAAGAAGATGGCATCTTACCTTTATATGATCCATTGCAGCGAGATTGAAACCTATAGTATCCTTGCAGTCCTGGAGGATGAAAATCAAATAAGGACATGATCAGATTGCTGCGGATATATCTACTCCCTCCGTCCCAAAATNNNNGTCGCAAATTTAGTACTAAGTTAGTGCAAATTTTGTACTAAAGGAGCGACACTTATTTTGGGACGGAGGGAGTATTTGTTAACAGAGGTGATTGCAGGTTATTTACCTTCACTCTACCATACAGAATATCCTTCAGTTCTGTCAGTATGGATCTTGCAGCTGGTGTAGTAGTTAACTGGCTATGATGTGTTTGAAGCAGCACAAGGCAAACCCTACAGACAAGCTCAACCTGCAAGGTTATGAAGAGATCAGGGTTTGTGCGTATCAAATTGTTGAGTGAAATCTGAAGCAGGTTGCACAACCTTCAGGCAGCAAATCAACAACCAATACCATGTCTAACAAGCCTAAAACTTAGCAGCACTACACAAAGTCAAACTTATGTTATGTGTGTCCTGGATACTATCATAGAAACCGCTACTCCAAGAGGACAGCATGAATATCAAATATCACATATAGTTATAATAAACAGAAATAGAATGCATATTTGCTGCGGAAATGTGAGGATCAGATATGAAGGATGCAAAAAGGAATTTTGTAAGTTAATACAACAGTAGGATTAAATATCAAAGTATCAATATCAGTGTACCTTCAAAGGGATCAGAGACCACTCCTTCAAGTAAGCCATAAGCTTTAGTGCATCTGAGAATGGCAATGACTGCTCAATGGTAAAAAGGAAAACACAAATATGTTATCAAGTGACAAATGATTGTATGCAAAAAAAAAATCCATTTGCTTGGTTACTAAGTTGATGATTCATCATAAATGAATAAACAAAAACTCAACTGATATTATTATTGCAAGCTCAAATTTAAAATCATTAGTTACTAAGTTGGTGATTCCATCATAAATAATAAGGAGCTCAACTGACATGATTATTACAAGCCCAAATGTAAAATCAGTTAAATAGCTCATGTAGACACATCATGAGAACTGAATTCCTAACTGAAGAAGCTCATCATGAAAATCAGAGCTCTAACTGGAAGACACTCGACTGAACTATGATGCATAAAGGTCACGCATACTATATAAGTATAATAGTATATACAGGTCTACTTCACAATGAACAAATGATGTGGACTCAAGAGGCTGTGACCCATCAAAAATTTGGGCAAGATAAATTTAAAAAATGGCAATCCATGACAAAATAACAAGAATCTTACCAGAAGGGCTTGTTCCAAATCATTTGGACGGACACTTGACACTGCATTCAGAACATATTCTGATGGTGAATGCCCTTGCATTATAACATTAGGCTTAGATTTAGTGCCCTCCCCATTATTTAGTAACTCCTGAAAATCAGAAAATATACAGCTGACGTAAGTGTCCATTTGGTAAATTTAATGTTTGTTAATGCACACGAGCACTACCTTCTGCTCCTTAAGACGTTTTTCTTCTTCCTCGGCAGTGTCAAGTGCGTCAATAATTGCATCAGTAGCAGTTACTGTCTCTGTTGTTTTCTTACCAGGAACACCCACAGAACCCTCATCGGGAGCATCATCTTTCTGCCCATATCTATCTTCAACCGCGTTGTCTAAATCAGCCTCAAAAGTTTCCTCCAATCTTTTCTCCCTCTCTTCCTGCAAATTTTGGTGGATGTGGGAGGGGGGTCTAGATTTAGAAGACAAATCTCTGGCATGATATATAAAATTACAGCCACAAGCAAATATTCAACATTGAAACTCCATTTCAATCCAATTCAAAGAATACCTCAATGAAAAGTTGTTCTTCAGTACGATCCCAACGCCGAATAGAGCGATCGTGAGAGCCTGTTACAATAAAATCACCACGACTGCTAATCGCAAGGCACCAAACTTCAGCATGATGTCCTTCAAGTGTTAACAACAGCTCAAATTTATCAGCATCCCAATACTTCACAGTACGATCTTTCCCCACACTGAACATGTAATGAGTTTTAGGAACAAACTTAACATCCATGACACTGCAAGTGAGGAAAAAAAAATGTAAGGGTTCTGCCACTATTCAAAGCATAAGATAAAACAAAAAGGCGAGAAAGGACCTGTCTGTGTGGGCAAAGATAGATTTATGGCAGTCACCAAAATCCATACCCCAAATCTTCAGATTTTTGTCTGCGGAACCAGTAACTATTAGAGCTCCATCGGATGATATGTCCATGCAGAGAACTGGAAGCTTGTGTCCGTAAAGTGAAAGACCAAACTTTAGTGTGTCCAGAAAGAAGACCTGCATAAAATATGAAATATTAGGGACAGCAATGGTTGAAGCCAGACTTGTTTCTAGATTGATTTTCCATTGCTACAATGTTGCAGGATGGCAATTGGCATCTCAGGGAAATCATGACAAATTGAGTACTGAACATTTTGCAGCTCAGACCAATGCTAACGCAAGAGAACTGGTCTGAGCATTTGACTAGGTAACAACCGCATAAGGAGTAGTATCTAGCTTGCAACTATAATAAACCACTCATAATTCTACAAATCCAAAGCAAATTTAACTGTTCAGGTACAATGGTTGACATGAACACCTAGCTAGTAGCATGTGCCCCTTATCTTTCTTTTAGCTGATTGTGCTCTAAACATCGCAAAGTTAGCAAGAGTAAGTATGTTTCAATAATATTTCTTGTCAACTCGGAAAAAAATGTCATTTATATTTCCTTTCTTTACACATGTCAGCAGAAATGATTGTCAGTGAAACAAATATAAAGATAGCTATCCATGCTTTATGTTTTATTTAAAACTAGTGTTACAAAGTAATATTAGAAGAAAACAACAGATCACCTCATACAAGCACAGAAAGGTTTGTGTTCAAATGTATTAGCACACTGAAAAGCACAAGTAAACAGATATTCACTTATGTGTATGTCGACTTAATACTGTGCACTCCAACTATAAAACATGTGGTTAAAATATATTGAGTCTAAATTTCTTCTCTGCATGAGGAAGGGGGTTGGAGGGGGGATCCAAAGCTCAAGACATGATCATAATGAGTATAAGAATACAACCTTCACTGTGCAATCCAAAAGAGCAACAGCAATATGCTTCCCAGTTGGACCGATGGACACTGCAAGGACATCGTCATTCATTTTCAAGGTTCTCACATTTGTTACACTCAGATGCTTTGTGCCCTGGAACAAAGGAATAACATTGTAAATATTTGCAGATGAATTTAATCCCAATTTCAAACACCGGAATTTCACAGGACACATTTCAATCCACAAGCTTCTTAGCAGAGCATTTTTAGATACAGAAGTATTCTTGGAAACATACAAATAGTTTGAGAGTGCTATACAATAACAGATAATACTTAAGACACAGAAGCCTCCAACTTATTTAGTTCATGGATAGAACTACAGACACCAATAAGGCAATAATGTATCTACATGATAAACAGATGGAACAAGCAACCACATGGTTTTACATTTTAGCAGCTAAATTAGGAAATTAGTAATGACATGTCTTCATGTGGACGACTGATTTCATAAAACTTATGGTAAAAAATAAATAAAAATAAGAGAAAATCATGAAATATCAAAATGTTATTCAGTGCACAATTACTTCGATAGACAACATAAAAAATAGACAGAAGACTCACCGAATCAGATTTCTGCACTAACTGGTATTCCCAGAACTTGACATCGTGATCAGCACTTCCAGTGACAAAACCCCGTGCATTAACAGTTCCATCCTCATCTGGAATGAGTACAATCGACCGTATGGAACCAGCATGAGCTTCAATTACATCAATTGAGTTCCCACTATTAATATCAATAATCTCCAAGGTACCAGTCTTTGTACCGATAAGGCCATACCGATTCCCAGGAACAAATGCACTGCACAAACCATATCCAGAGTCAACGGTCCGAAGACAGTCACCTGTACTAGGATTCCAGATTTTAACAGCATTGTGACTAGTTGACATCAGGAGGTTGTCCTCTGAGTTAAGCGCAAGACTCCTGATGTCAGAACGATGCCCATGTATCTCAACTGAGTACATCTTAGACACCTTCTCGTTATCCACCGAGTATGTCTCAAGTACGTTATTGTTCAGAGACAAAGACAAGGTCGCAAGGCAGCCTTTTGGTGGATTGTTTGGAGAAAATGCAACGGAGCAAATTTTCTTGCTGGTCCGCAAAACTTGGAGAAGTTTAAATACATCGGTGACCACAACAGTGGGATTCTGAGAGTCTTGAGCTGGCAAGGGATCTATAACGGTACCATTCCCTTCTGCCGCCGCAGCTTTCGCCGAAGCCTTCTCCTTCTTCCTGTGCAGCCGCCTCTTGGCCTTCCGTGTCGCCTCTGTTTCATCAAGAATCCTATAGATGTCAGCAGTTTTCCCTGCCACCTGGCATGCCACAAGACTGCCGTCCTTATTGAACCTAATGGTCTGAATCCTATCTTTGCTCTGCCTCGGAATTTCGCCAAACAGCTTGAGTGCATCCCATTTGTTCCAATATTCACCCTCTTCAGCTGATTGCCTTATTCTGAACACCCGCAGCTCTGGATCGGCCGAGCCAGACACCAAAAACTTCTCGCTAGGATCAACATCCATGGACCATATCTCGCTGTGGTGGCCACCTACAATTTGAAGGCAGTGCTGCGTGTCGAGGTCCCAGACCCGGATGAACTTGTCCTTGGAGCAGGTCACTAGCTTCTTACCCGAATCGAGGAACAGTAAATCAGTTACCTACAGCAAGTGAACCCCAGATTAGCATTGTTGGCTATGCCATCGAATGGAAACAGATAGAGGCGTGAACCCAACAGCAAACCTGATCACGGTGGCCACGGAGTCGGAAGAGGCCGGCCTGTGCAACGACGTCCCAGAGGATGACATCGCAGTCCTTGCTGCCGGAGGCGAGGACGGCGCCCGAGGGAGCGAAGCGTAGGGCGGAAGCGGCAGAGCGGTGGCCGTGGAGCGTCGCCTCGCAGGCGCCGGTCTCGGCGTCCCAGAGCCTGATGCTCCCATCCGCATGGCCACTCGCAATCTGAACAAACCAACACAGCACAAAAATCAAGCCGGCCCATTCAGAAACGTGGGAAGCAGCAAAAGAAGGGGAATTTCAGGCGAGGCGAGAGGGGAAACGGGCAACAGCAGCAGCAGTATTACCGAGGAAGCGGAGGCGGAAGCGGCGGCGGGGGAGGAGGCGACGCAGGAGACGGCGAGGGAGGCGGAGG
>CBMN011744938.1:0-11174 GCA_000582825.1 Hordeum pubiflorum | reverse complement strand
TCTCTGAGCCGGGGTGCCACAATACTTCACCGAACCTATAGGGTCCCACACCTAAGGGTCATCTATCTGCTATGTAATAGGCACGGAGTCCGAGAGATTGTTGCTGGAAAAGTTTCAGAGAGAAAACCGAAAATGTTTCAGAGACAAAACTTCATGTCAAAAATGTTTGAGAATGCGCCAAGAATTATTTTAGGGGGTGCCGGTAGTGTTATGTACCTTCTGGATTTTTTTCGGATTAAACGGACCCTGTAAAACATTTCATGAAAAGTTGTCATGAATAGTGGAAACGCTATAAGGGTACAATCCCCTTTTGGTGGCTTTTTGGAAAGCCACCTTCTGGGATTTCCCCCAAAGTAAATGGTGATGTCATGGGGTGATGGGACCCTCCTTTATGGGGCCCACACATGGTGACGGGCCCAAGGAGGAGCTCCTCCATGGTGCTCCACTTGTCCCCCTTTTGTGGCTTTATCGTGAAAATATCCCAAGGTTTTTTTGGTATTTTCCCATGGCCTCTACCCCTTTCTCCCCACTATAAATAGAGGTGAAGAGAGTGCTTCATTTCATACAAATTCTCTTTCAACACATGCCACGCAATGATCTAGCTTTCTATCTCTTCCTCCACGAAATAGTTTTGCATGCCGAAAGGTTGTCTAGTCTTCGGTAGGGCCTAGTTCCGGACGGGGAAGCCCTGCTGGATAGTTGAGACCGGATGTGTGCAACCCGGTAGAGAGGTCATAATTTCGATCTTAGTTCAAGAGACACACTGAGATTCTGTCCGAGAGCCTCCCGAAGGGGTGTCTGAGGAACTATCTGAGGTTTTATCTGATGATCTGTCTGAGGTTTATCCGATAGCTTCCTGAAGGGCTTTCCGAGGGGCTATGCGTGGTTCTGTCAGAGAATCACCTAAAGGGTTGTCCGAGGGACCCCCCGAGAGGTTGTCCGAGGGAGAACATCCTCGCGGTTGGGGGGTTGTAAAATCCTAACTATGGGGATCTACACCAACGATCTTCCTAAACTCTACTTCCGATGTGCTATAGTTGGTAAGGATCAGATCAAACCTTGTATGCATCTTCATAGTGGTCCTGGCTGGTGCGTAGGTCGGAATTTTTTGTTTTCTGTTGCATGACCCTACACAAACAACTCAGGAGGTGTTTTAGTCCCACCTTGCCAAGGGTGGACAGAATCCCTTCTATACCGCCTAGGAATGCAGCCCTTAAGGAATCATTTAGACTTGGGTTTTGTTTAGATTAAAGTCCGCCAAGGTTGCAACTCGCGTCCTTTGTTTGTGTTCAACGACCAGACCAATACACCACAAAACCCCACTTTGATTAGTAAAGCTTTCCTCTTAAATTTGCAATATTCGGATTGCAATCTCAGTTTCTTGCCCGTTTTTCATTTACATGCAGGAAATAGACCCTCATGGTCAGGTTGATCGTGCTACAGTGTAGTCAATAACTTCTCGGAGTTGGTTTAGCAATTGCTAAGACGCGATGTCTTTGCATGTTCGTAGTCAGATCGTCAAAGTCGACTTCGAGTGAAAACGATAGCTACCTCTCATCAAAACATGGAGACACCTTCGCATCTATCACTTGGGATGGAGTATTAGTTGTAGTTGTAGTTGTAGTTGGATAACGTTCTACATATCACAAACGTAATGCCCATATGAGATTATACCATGAATAATCATAGCCATAAATATAAATATAGTAATTTAGTCAATGCCAACCTGTAATTTTTTCACCACACTATGCTTATGAGGGATACAAGTAGTACCATACCATTTCTTTTATTGTATGATATACCATGAATAATCAAGTCATAAATATAAATTGCTATTCTATGATGTACCGTTTCTATTCTATCTACCTATCAAGTCGTACCATACTGTACAGTTTAATCTTGTAAATAGCAAGACAAGAAGGTTTAGAACCTTCTTGATGTGCTGGGGATAAGCTTGTTTTGTGTTTTGTGTGCAGGTACGAGTGACTTTGTTTGCTGGAAGAAATTCTTCTAGCTCGATAAACCTTGGTTCTCTAGTGAGGGAAATACTTATTGATAGGTTACATTCACCCTTATACTTGGGGGTTACCCAACCACTCTTACGAGAGATCAATCACCCATGGCCCGCCTACCCATCCGTGAGAGCGCCACCGCAATTCAGGGTGAATGAAGTGATGCATACACACTCTACTATCTTATTCATCACCCACTCACCTAAATGCACACATGGGCCGTGTAGGATCGAGAGTATATCGGTAGAAGGGGGGTGAATGGGTGATTTAAAATTTCTTTCAGAAACTTGATATCTGTGAGTACATAACAACAAAAACTGCGCTAAACATAAACAATTCTATGAAAGAACAAAAACATCTCAGAAAAGAAATAGAAGATAGCGAAACAAATCAACTTCGAACACAAAAGACAAATCACATGACTGAAATGCTACAGAAAATAAACAACTAAATATATTGCATGGGGTGAAGATGAAACGAGTGATGAGGCAATATTTGTTTTACCATTTCACTCTTCTGCATAAGAGCTACGTCTAGTTGGAGGGACTTGTGATTGAACATAGGAGCAAAACTCTCTCCGTTATATTCTGCTCGACAAATAACTTGTGCCGATTACTTGAGCTAGATACTTTAGGCGATCTCCATAACCTTCACAGACAGTCGTCGCGAACCACAATGACTATTACTTGTCTAAGACTTTGATGCCTAACCATGCAGAGAGTTTAGTTCTGAAACTCCTCTTCTACACCCTATACCAGTTCTCGGATATTCATAGGTGCTCTGCGGTCGGTTGGGTATTGGAGAGAGCAGTGGAAGCAAAGGTCTGAAACATTGAACTTGGGGCTATGTGGAGGTTGTTGAAGCAATTGAATGTCTAGATTTGTTTGTTCCACGGCTTCTCTAAAACCAAGATCGTTAGGGAGGACATGCGGTCTTGCATTGTCCTCCTGAATGAATATTGTTGTGCCCTCATTATCGTTGGGCCACTTGTCTTGGATAGTTGGGATGACTTTATTGATCAGGCAATCTCTGCATACAGGTCTGGTTACTTTCAATGATTTCAGCTTCATCGTTCCTCTATCTCTGTTTTGACTAGTTTGTCGTGCCTCTGTCTCAACAACAAACGCCCAAGTGTCGATCTTTCCATCGAATGTCATCTCCCCTTCATCATTGTATCAGGGCTTTGCCACTATGGTCAAGAACATGACCTTCCCAATGATGTTAGTGTTTGACACAGTGCGCTCAGATTCAGGTTCTTCAAGCAATACATAGTAACTGTTCTTGACTCTCGTCATGTCGAACCATTTCTCATCAATGTGTACCATATTGTTCATTGACTTGAAACTAGGCTAAGGAGTTGAGATCCATTTCCTATCCATCATGGATATGCAGAACTTGAGCCTCGCGTTCTTGTTCTGTGGCTTGAGGGACGGCTTGATGGTATTCGTGATGTGTTTCAGCTCTTTCAACTGAAACATGAGCGGGGAACACCTAACCACCTTGCAAGAGATCGGATTGTTCTTCTTTTGTTCAGTGTGACTGTAGCTATTCTTGACAAACCTAGCTCTTTTCTCTTCCTACCAACATTCCCCTTCTTCTTACTTGAAACATTCACTTCTTGGCCTAAGGCAAGTTGGTTTTTGGCTAGATTCCATATTCTTGAAACAGTTTGCAGGTGAACATCCAACATAGTTGCGATGAGCACATTGTCATATAGATGAACCTCCCCATCTCTAAGATCAATTACTCGCAAACCAAAGTAAACACCAAACCTCTCATTGTCTGACAGCTCCTTCTTTTTTGGATTACCTTGTGCATCATCTTCTTGAGCTTCTTCCTCTTGAGCTTCTTGAGCTTCTTCCTCTTATGCATTTTGGTGAGCTTGTTGAGATTCTTCCTCCACTTCAGCCATCAGTTCACATAAATAGCATGACCCTTTTGAGCTTCTTCCTCCTCTTCAGCCATCAAGTTCAAATCAATAGCATGACCTTGTTGAGCTTCTTCCTCCTCTTCAGCCATCAAGTTCAAATCAATAGCATGACCTTGTTGATCTTCTTCGTCCTCTTCAGCCATCAAGTTCAAATCCGTAGTTGTTCCTCTGCTTCTATCTATAATCAATGATAAATGGCAAAAGATGAATCTGGTTAACACCATAATGGCAACGAATGAAGCATTCTTGACAATATAGAAATGATTGTGATAAGTGATTGACACGGGGCAAACAAAGGTTGCCATGTCACCATTTTGAGTATTATGATTCATAGACCACTTTAAACAAATCTACTGTTATTTTAATGCAGATCACAGTTTGTTGCAGCAACTAAAGCTAAATATTCATGCAACTAAAGTGAGGTATGATGTTTGGTCCCCAACCAACCATTCATGAATTAATTGCAGACTGTAAAAGTGCGGTACTGACAGAATTTTACCTAGGATAGAAAGCACCATTGTTTCTGGATTTGGCACTCAGGCTTCCTATCATGTTTGGTAGGTGGCTCTACAAATAACTATGTTAGTTGTGTCCTGCCCATCTCTAGTTCTCGAAGCCTCTAAAGATATTGTGGTGGTGCGGTCTGTATCCTCCCAAAAGAGAAGTATCATGTTCTTGCAGGTAGGTCATGTTCAAGCAACTAAATTCAGGTGACAACCCCTCTCACAACTGAACCATGTAAATTCCAAACTATTGTGAAGGTTTAGCACTGGCCAATTCAATTTCTAGTGCCAAAATCTACTAGAAATTCACCTTTTCAACAGCAGAGGCGAGGAAGAGGACTCACCTTTCAATAGCAGAGGCGAGGCAGAGGACTCACCTTTTCAATAGCAGAGGCGAGGCAGAGGACTCACCTTTTCAACATCAGAGTACTCAGACGGCAAAGAGCAGCAGCAACGTTAGTCGAACGTTGCAATGGCAGGAGGAGCAGGACCGTGCAGAGGATCAACCGACCTCAGGAGGGGATCTGAGCTCCTCGATGCCGTAGGCGGCGCTTGCGTTGGAGGAGTGTTGCAGTAGCAGGAGGACCTAACAAAAACAAAGTGTCGTTACTTTGTTTCAACAACTACTGAAGTCAAAATTCAGTAAGTTAGTGGACCACTTCCATTTTCATTTTCAAAGTCAACAAATTGGCCTTGGACCACTTTCATTTTCATTTTCAACGTCATTTTCCTAACAGTGGCTGAATCTGAACAGTGTCATGCAATTTAGTGCTGAATTTTGGAGTACACTGTACACTGAATCTTCTACTGAATTTTGGAGTACACCTACTGCTTCTTGTACAATTTTGGTCCAGACAACAAGAATCAATTGACAGCAAAAAATCAAGGTTGAACACTAAGAGTGACTGAATCTGGACACTGAATCAACTGCACAACATTGAATCATTTGAACAACGACTGAACCATTTGAATCATTTGAAGCTGGACATGAACAATACTTGCTCCGGCAGTTCTTCACATTTGAAACATTTGTGCAGACAAGCAGTACCTTCTTATTTTAAGGGACCAGCAGCAGTACTTGGCGGAGGAGCAGGGCACGGGCTCGAGCAGGGCAGAGGAGCAGGGCAGAGAGAGCAACAACACAAGCACGGGTTCCACCACAGCTCCACGAGGACGACCTTCACATGATCGCAGCGGGAGGCTCCGACGATGCACAAAGGGGATCGTGGCGACGCACAAAGGGGATCATGGAGGGAGGGGAACGCTGTGGCGCAGGTACTCAGCGGCGGGGGTGGAGCAGGTACTTGACGACGCATGTGAAGAATCCGATGACGACTGCCATGGCGACACGCGGGCGACGGTGAGTGGCGGCGGAGTTGCTGCTCGTGCTGGTGGGAGGCAGCGGAATCAGAGGCGCGACTGTGCTTGTGTTGGTGGGAGGCGGCAAAATCAAAGGCTCTCGTTTGCGATGGCGGAATTAGCTAGCCGGCGCGCGGGGATGGCGGGGGAAGAAGATGGAGACAGGGAGCTATTAGAAGCAATTTTAAAACTCCGAAGGCATTCTTGCAAAAAAAAACCATTACACTGCGCGCGGGGCAACTTTTTTCGTACGGAGGGAGTAGTAGTTTTATATACCCATTATAAACTATTTGAATAAAGAAAAATAAATTTCAAATAGTATTCACGAAAACCACGAATTGAAAGAATTTAAAATTTGGAAAAGGTTAGTACCAATTGAAAAAGTTCACAAAAATGGAAAAAATTTGTGTATTTGAAAAGGTTCATCGAATTTGAAACAAAAACTCATCAAATTGAAAAAAAATCATCGAATTTGAAAAAAAATCATTGAATTTGAAGAAAGTTCAACGAATTTGAAGAAAGTTCAAAGAATTTGAAAAAAGTTCATCGATTCTAAAAAAAGTTCATCGATTTTGTAAAGCAGTCCATCAATTTTAAAAAAATCATCGATTTTGGAAAAAAAGATCACGAACTTCAAGTAGAAAAAAAAAACTAAAAACTATTCCAAGAAAAAATAAAAGAAATAGAAAAAATCGAATGAAACCGTTCCAAGAAAAAAGAAAAAAGAAACAAGAGAAGAAATAAAAAGTTGTAAGTAAACACGACGGTGAGATGGCTAGGTTCGTTAAGGCATCTCCAAGGCAGACCCTCAAATCGCCCGCAACTATCCGGACCACGCGATCCGGACGCGGTTTGCCCTCCAATGCGGGCCTGTATCAGTCCACCAAACGGACCGGACGTACATTTTCCAACAAACCCGAGAGTAACATTGGGGGCTTTGCAGGAGTCCGGACATCAGCCGCGCAGGCCTAGACACCCTCGGTCCACCCAAACCCTTCCCGAACGCCGCGCCTCTATTCTCCTTTTTTTCTCTCCTTCCTTCTTTCTCTCTTACCTTCGCCGCCGCTTCACCACCCCAGTCGCCACGCGACACCCCTGCAAGAACTCTACGTCTCCGTGACCTCAAGCGTTCTATCTGGGCTCCACCCCACTTCTCCTCCGTCGTCGTTCAACCCCTCTCCTCCGACCGCCCGGCCAGGTACTATTCGCCACTACTATACTCACCATGCCCGGCAACTGTTCGATGAATTGCCGGAGCTAAAAAAGTTGTCCATTCTTGTTTCAAACAATGGATTCCGATTTGGATTAGCTATACGAGCACTATGTTGAGTCGTCTAATGGCTCATCCAACGAGGAGGACTACACGGTTGCGAAGGCGATGATGCAAGCGGTCTTTGAAGATGTGGAGCGTTTAGAGGAGCATGTTCTCAATTTCAAGGGATTGATCAAGGGTCATCAAGTGATCAACCGCAACAGGGCGTGCAACCATTTGACACTGATGGCCGACTACTTTGCCCCTAATGCACTCTTCGCCGACCATTTTCGCCGGCATTTTCGGATGCGCAAGACTGTCTTCGATCGTTTGTACCATGGCATCCGGTCCTATGATGACTACTTCGTCTTAAAGAAGGACGTTGTGGGAAGGATTGGGTTCTCTGGCTACCATAAGTGCAGAGCCGCACTCTGGATGCTTGCATATGGCATGACCGCTGATTCCTGGGACGAGTACCTACGGATGTCTGAGAGCACATGCAGAGATGCCATGATTAGGTCTGCAACTACCATGGTAAAGGTGTTTGGACCTCAGTACCTGAGAGAACCAACTATGGCACACACCGAGAGGCTCTTGGCAATCTCAGAAGCAAGAGGGTGGCCAGGTTTGTTTGGATCTCTTGACTGCATGCATTGAAAATGGAAGAACTGCCCGAATGCTTTACAAGGACAATATCAGGGTCATGTTAAGAAGCCCACCATCATTTTGAAGAAGTTGCATCACATGATTTTTTGATTTTTGCACGCTTTCTGTGGCATGCCCGGGTCTCACAATGACATCAATGTGCTGCCGAGGCTGACTGAGAAAAAACGCATCCTTACCACTATACTGTCGATGGACATGAGTACAACATGAGCTACTAGCTAGTTGACGTTATATATCCTACGTGGGCTACTTTGTCAGCACCAATCTCTTATCCAATTGGCCAAAAAACGTCTCACTTTGTTCAAAGACAAGAAGCAGCTATAAAGGATGTCGAGAGGGCATTTGGAGTTTTGCAGTTGTTCGTGGACCTGCTAAACAATGGGATTCGAAGACCTTGTGGGAGGTGATGCCATGTTGTGTGATCATGCACAACATGACCGTCGAGGATGAGGGTGAGGATGCTGCAGCATCTCTAGAATTTGAGAAGATGGGTGATCCTATCGAACTTCGAAACCAGAATCCGACCACATTTGAAAAGCTTATTCAAATGCATCAACAAATTTGACATCGACCAGCTCACGAGCAGCTGAAGGAGCATCTGATTGAGTATCTATGAGCGGTTAAAAGGGACAACAATGTTGGAATTATATTTAAACTTTTTTAAATTTAAACTACTGCTGCATGCGGCAATTTGAACTATACTCTATGCATGTGGCTATTTGAACGTCTAAACTCTATGTATGCAGCTATTTGAACATACGGATCTTCAAAAAAAAATAAGGAGACCGAATGTACGCGGGCAGCGCTTGATCGCCTTCCGAATCCGTGTTCATAGGCTGATCCCATGTCCACGGACAAATGCGGGAGAAAATTTACGGATCGACTTTGGAGATGCACTTAGAACGGCATGCAGATAATCATGAAGTCACGGTTCGAATCACACCCCACTACACAGGTTTTTTGTGCGTTAAAAAAAACAGCGAAAAAAGAAAGATGGGCCGGCCCAACTAGACGCGCGCAAACGTCAAATAAGAATGCCTTGCTTATATTAGTACATTTTCCGGCCCGGCGCTCACATTTTATACAAATCTAGCACGTATTTGACCAGGCAAGCTCAAGCGTAGGCGCCGAACAAACAATTTTTATAGACGAGGTGCCCAACAAACTGGTCCAACATCCGTTAAAAAAACGAAGAAACCAGTCCAACAATGGACTGCCGGCGAGCTCGGTCCAGCGGGGGGCTCTTTCCTGCAGTCCTCCTGCTCGCGCACCAACCCCGCGCGGTCGTCCCTGCCGCCGACGACGGTAACCCGACCCGCTCGCGGTGAGTACTGTTGAAGTTGTCCAGTTGCCACTAGCCCACTAGACTAGGCCCGTCCGCCGTCAGCCCCTCCGAACGGCTCCGGAGCCACACATTGATCCGGTCGAGCTGCCCTGCCTATCTTGAACGATTCTGCCCCGTCAACCGGCGCTCGGTAATCTCGGTCTCTCACCGCAGCTTAAGCCTGGGTCAGGCCTCAGCGGCGGCAAGCGATGGCCAAGGAGGAAGCTGCTCGAGGAGAACGGTCTGGGCGAACGGTGTCACCACGTGAAACTTGGATCGACCGGCCTTGAAGCCGGAGCGATGTCCTCCACGGACTCACTCGGAGTCACTGTACAACGATCTACCGAGAATCTTTCACTGCGTTGAGATGTCAGCGTCGGCGACACAACGGTGCAATTGAAAGGTGAAAGGCGGAGGCCACATAGGACGGAACACCGGTGCCGTCATCAGCCAACCGGTGCAAAGAAAATCTTGCAGCGAAACGGCGGGCGGAAGCAAAGGCACTACGACACCACCGGAGTAACAATCACCGGTGTGCTGCAAAAGTGCCGATAAAACAAACAAACGATGGGCGGGCGCCACCCTCTGTCTCCATCGCGGGCCGGGTCTACCTTCTCCTTCGTCTCTTTCACTGTCGTCGTCAAGTTGTTTAGCAATTACTCTTATCAAATGCGCCAATGGATGACTCGTCAGCCCGTTTTTATCCCGCCGCACCTAACAGCCAAGCGTACGTGGACCGACACGACTGCACGCTTTCGGATTAATCTCCTCATCATCATCACCATCACCTGCCAATCACTGGGAGGGAGCACGTATTGTACTCCTCCAAGCGCGCCGTTCCATCCATGGCCCCGTCGTCACGATGCCGACCAGCCGCAATGATAATTTTTACTACTGCCCGCCATTGGAGCAAGGACGACAAATCCTACTGTCCAAAGTCAAGCGGGTCTCTGCAATATAATCCGCAGATGCGGTCGAGCGGCGCGGGGCCACGGCGTGACTGGGCGCGGGCGTCGCCCTCCGCACGTCGCCGTCGAGCGGCCGTATACTGGTGTACTGTAGTGCTGAATTTCGTTTCTACTGATTGAAGCAAGGAAATTTTAATGGGGGCAGCACATCACATGGGGCATGGCCCCCCACATTTCCACGTCAGCTCTTATCTTGGCTCCAGGGCAGGCCCATGCCCGGGCTCTAGAGAAAACGGCACGGCACGGCACGACACGACACGACACCCTACATCTACGTGACAGGCACAGGCACCGCCCGTGTGGTGCCCCAGGGGCCAGGGCAGTGATTGCAGGCTCAAAACTTCATATTTCGGCCCGGCCGGACGGATCCTCATCCACGTACTACGTGTATCGTCTCCATCTCCAGAGCGGTCCAGCCGTAAAGGGATGCCGTATCCTAAAACGGGTGGGGATTCGATCCCTTGGACGTGCAAGCATCTCCAACGCTTGCTGCTGCCTGTAGCAGCTTCCTTCCACCACGTACTCCACTCGGTGGTAGCTGCCGCGCCAGCGGAACAGAATCAATGCTATGCTTTCTCGGTTGCGGCGCCGGCGATAATGCAAGGGAATAGGAACATCGCAGCAGGACAGATGCTGCTCCGGCCGAGAACACGCGGAGAGGAGGAAATAGCGTGTGCTCGAGATCGATGTTGCTGTCCTGGAGCAAGTCCAATGGCGTGCGCAACTTCTATTTCTGAAAGGGCGTAGCAGTAGATTTTTTGTTCTTATCTTTTACTTTTTGAGGGTAGAATAGTAGTAGTACTCATTTGATTGATCGATCGTGCCACAAAGAAACGGTTTTCACTAGAATTAATTTACAATTTGATTGATCTTTTACTCCCAGAGCCTAAAGAAAGAATCGTGAGCTCGTTCGTACCACCAAGAAGGGCAGCGTTTTGTAAGTTTTCCTGCCCCGTTCGCTTTCGATCTCTACTACCTCACACATTTTCTAAGTTCATCCGCATTATTTCCCGCGACGACGGCGACGACGACGACGCTGCGCCGCAAGAAAGCGTCGACGCGCGCGTGCCGTCGTGGATCCCAGTCCATCTCTCCGGTAAGGGCGGCCAAATATATGCTCCGGTCCGGTCGTCGTATGACGCCGGACACGCCAGCAGGCC
>CBMN011744937.1:4386-14458 GCA_000582825.1 Hordeum pubiflorum | reverse complement strand
AATAATAAATAAAGTGGCCGTATGCATCTTCCAGGTGCAGAGGCCGGGGGTCAACCTCCTTTTCTAAAAAAAAAAAAAATTGTCCTTTTTGTTTACTTTAGGCAACGATCTCGATGCTTTGCCTAGTAGTACTTCCAAGTTTTGACAAGAGCATCGCGTGATTTGAGGCAGGCACAAGCACGATATACTGTCGGACTTCTCCACGAGCGTTATGTCGTTTACTAAGTAACTTCACAAGGCACGCAACGCGCGGTGCATTATTCAGCGCGTGATTGTCTTGTTTCTCTGTTTCTTTATGTGAATAGCTGACTTGTGCAGCGAGCACCATATAGCAAGACTTTCTTTTGCAAGTGGTACAAAATATCTATTAGTTGTAGCACCCATTTGCGGGTAACAAGTCTTGGTCATCTTTGTTTGGTAGACAACAGCCATGGCAGTTAGTGTGGACGTTGTAGAACAGTTGGCATTGATTAATTAGTATTTATGTGTCATCAGCATGTTTGACTTCACCAAATGGAGGTAAACGAAACCCCAACTTGTACTTTGAGTAGTGAATAATGCTAGTAGTATATAATTCTGTTTGTTAGTTGTTGCTATTTTTTATTTGTAAGTACCATCATCATAATTGTTTTTAGTTGCTAATTGTTAGTATCTGTTATTTGTTGTGAAAACATTATAACTTTTGGATCCCAAGAAAAGAAAACATTTCAAATCTAAGGTACGAGCTGACCTGGTGAAGATAAACATTCTTGTGTGTATATATAATTATAGGACTCTAATAACATAAAATGCCGGTCTTAGTCGTCTAAAGTAACACGTACATGCTGGTCGGGAGTACCAGCAAAGCAATGACATCAGTGTAATAAATGTTACTTTTAAAACTTTGAATGTTTTAATTCTCAGATCGCATATTCGATTTACAATCTGTCTTCACGGTTGGCTCTGTCTCGACATGCGCTTTGTACTATATAGCATATATGTATGCTTCGATAAAAAAGACATCATCGAAGTTGTCACCTAGTGATTCAGGAAGTTGACATTATGTCAGTGCCAAACCTACCACATGGTAATTTTAATAACAACACAGTGGCAACTTTGACACGAATACAGTGCTTCATTTACTGTGTGCTGGCAACTTTAGAGTAAAAAAGGAATTTATCAATACATATCCAAGTGGTTTCTAAGTCAGTGGTGAAAATGGATTGTGAATCAGGCAGACGGTTTAGTGTGCAGAGCATTCTTTTATCTTGTTTTCCTCTTCATCCTAAAGTTCATGCATGGAGCTGCCCGTGCAGTTGATTCTCTGATCATACGGTTGGTCTGGATGACGTCGAAGGACGAGATGCACAGTGAGAAATGAGGAAACGTTCTCTTTGTATATTTTCCGTAATTATATATCCAAGTATTAGTTAGTAGTTATATCCAAGTATTAATTGTATAAAAATCCTCTAATAAAACGGGACACTATATTCTTGTCCTAAACATGTCGTATATCTCCAGGTGTTAATATCAGCTAGCTATATTCCCAGGGTTTCTGGAAAAGGCAATTTTTCTAAGCTTTCTATATCTATATAAAATAATTCAAGGAGCTTTTTCGAAGTGCTACCAAATCAACAAAAGGGCTAGGAATGCGTCAAATAGGTGCTCTTTCGCACAGGGTGGCGGGATGGGCCGGTCCAGTTTAGCAACTTAGCGCAGCTGGCTGTTTGGTTTGCTACGAATCTTCCATTTTGAGAAAGAAAGACTGTTTTTCTTCTTTCCCGGTTTTTAATAAATCCTTCTTATTTTTCATTTTCATTTTTATTTTTAGTTTTATTTATTTTCTCCAGATTTATTAATTTTAAAAATATTCCAAAAACCCAAAGTTTGTTCAAATTTTGAAAAATGTTGGTGTTTTCAGAAATGTTTAGGATTCTCAAAAAACTAAATCAGAAAATTAGTAAATGTTCATGTTTTCAAAAATTGTGCACGATTTTGAAAAGTTCTTCGAGAAATTTCAAAAAAGTGCTTGAGATTTTGAAAATTCCAAAATTTGTTCAGAATTTTTAAAAATGTTTCGGAAATTTAAAATATTTCCTCAGTGTAAAAAATATTAATGTTTTAATAAAAAAATAACTGTGAGAAAACTAGAAAAAATGAATTCGCTGAGGCTATAGGAGGTCTTACGGTCAGGCTGAGTCTATAGTGAATTCCTATAAGGAATCGTAGCCTGGAGCGCTTGTGCTTGAAGGTCGGCAAATTTTCTTTTCTCTATTTCATTTTTTGTTTTCTTTGTTTCTTTTATTCCTTTTTGTTTTGATGTTCGCCTTTTGTTTTCACTTTCTGTTTTCTCTTCGTTCATAAGGGAAATATGTAAATAAGTTTTATAAAATCATATGAACATATATCAGAGCACACATGAAAACCTTTTTCAAATGTACTCACTCTGTTCCTAAATATAAGTATTTCTATAGATTCCACTACGGACTACATACGAAGCAAAATGAGCGAATCTACACTCTAAAGTATGTCTATGTATATCCGTATGTAGTGCGTAATGAAATCTCTAAAAAGACNNNTATTTAGGAACGAAGGGAGTATAATGTATGTATGTCTTTTTCGTATGTAGTGAATTGTTTTTAAATATGAGATGAACATTTTTTCTAATGTACGAACATTATTGACGCACATGAACATTTTTTTTCATATTCATATGTAACCTCCAACTATTGAATGTTGTGATGATATTTTAAAACTTTACTAAATAAAATAATATTTTTATTATTATTTTAAAAATTAAAAAATAGGAGATTCATGTCTACTCAGCTCACTTCATGTTCATTTATCATACTCAACCTTTTTTCTATTAAAAAAAAGAAAAATCACTCGTCTTAATACGATCACTACATACAATTCTTTCTGTGGTGTTTTCTGTATATTGTTGACATGACTATCACGATTCCGTATACTGAACCAGATGCGTTATATTTCCTTGTGTGTTTGTGGCATTCTACAATCTGAAACGATTTCTAGAGCCTAACGAAAATGATATTTTCCTCTCATAGGTATAGCCAAAAGGCTTCCCCGCCTTGCATTTGTGTTCCTGCTTGCACTTCTGTACCGTCAGCTTCAGGCCCCCCCTCCAAAAATCTGCGGATCCCCAGGCGGCCCTCCGGTCACCGGCCCAAGGATCAGGCTCAGTGACGGCAGGCACCTGGCTTACCATGAGTCCGGTGTTCCGAAGGAACAAGCCAACCATAAGATCGTCTTCGTCCATGGATTCGACTCGTGCAGATACGATGCCCTGCGAGTATCACCCGTACGTGACAATCATCATTTGAACCTGAATGTGCTTTTAGTACACAGGGAAAAAATTAATCATAGTGGAGTGTGGCTGGAAACTGTGACATGCAGGAGCTGGCCCAGGAGCTCGGGATCTACATTGTGTCCTTCGATCGACCTGGATATGGAGAGAGTGACCCTCATCCTGCGAGGACCGAGAAGAGCATCGCCTTGGACATCGCGGAGCTAGCTGACAGCCTGCACCTTGGGTCCAGGTTCTACCTCGTTGGGTTCTCCATGGGCGGCGAGATCATGTGGAGCTGCCTCAAGCACATCCCCCACAGGTGCCACCCGCCATACTTCTTCTCTACTTGACACCACTGCACAGTGACAACTACGTTACTAGTAATTGGAAAGCTTAGTGACAACTACATTTTCTTGACAGGCTTGCTGGGGTGTCTATCCTCGGCCCCGTGGGCAACTACTGGTGGTCAGGCTTCCCGTCGAACGTGTCGTGGGACGCGTGGTACCAGCAGATCCCTCAGGACCAATGGGCCGTCCGTGTTGCGCACCACGCACCCTGGCTGGCCTACTGGTGGAACACCCAGAAGTTCTTCCCGGCCTCCAGCATCATCTCCTTCAACCCCGCCATCCTCTCGAGAGAAGACATGGCCATGATCCCCATGTTCGCATCCCGACCTTGCGCGGTAATAATGCAGATCGGTGAAGCAACCCTCATCGTTTGCATCTCTGAGAGTCACAGTGCGTGCCCCTTTGTTTGTCTCAATGACTCACCCGTTGTTTGCGTTTTATTTTGTGTGTGCATAGAGCAAGGCGAGGCAGCAGGGGGAGCACGAGAGCCTGCACCGAGACATGACCGTCGGGTTCGGAAAGTGGGATTGGAGCCCGCTGGAGATGGAGAACCCGTTCCCCGGCGAAGAGGCGGATGTGCACCTATGGCATGGCGCGGAGGACCTCATCGTGCCCGTTAGCCTGTCGCGGTACATCGCGGAGAGGCTTCCATGGGTGCGGTACCATGAGCTGCCCACGGCCGGGCACCTCTTCCCCGTCGCCGACGGCATGGGGGATGTCATCCTCAGGACGATGCTGCTCGGGGAAAACTGAAGCGAGTGTTAGCTAGAGTGATGTTGTATGTGTTTTACTGTCTTCTTTGTACTACTGTTGTTGGTGCTCCTATGTTTTTTCAACAACGGGGCTCTTTGTCATCAAACAATGAGGCTGCTCCTATGTAGGAAGTTCACGGTAATAACTCTATGCCTAGTTCATGGCTCTTGTTTAAATCCTTCCTTTTTGTTGTTCCTGTAACCTTGTAAAAGAAGGAAATGCTAATGTGAAGTGAAGTCTATTGTGTAGTGCTCGATAGTCCCGTTCAATCATGTATGTTAATTTGGTAATATATGATGAGTTTGGGCCACAATTCAAACATCCCTAAAATACATCAAGGTGCCAAGGCTGGCGGGTAGGCTGATAACGGTTGGCCATAAAAATTAATGGGGCATTAGATCATTGATGGCGCGCTCGCCTTATTTGTACAATGAAATGGTATCACTTGAAACATATTAAACTTGCATAAACATAACCATACGCTAGCTGATAATCAAGGAAAATATCATATACACTCGGTAAAAGCAAGGTTCACATATACAAATGAGATTAGTATGATAGTGTACACCAGGACGCATAGTAAGCATTGCATTGTATACATGGTGCATTGGTACATATAAAATCTTCACATGCCTCTACCAAAGGGTTGCCATGTGTCGGAAGGAAAGAAGAATTAGGCGAGCCTCCTGGCCATTTCTTGTGGAATGCGTCACATTCATGGGGCAAGAGTGCTAACAAGGATTATAATTAGAGAAATCTTTCTCGCGTTTTCTTAATTCAGGAATAGATGGCGAGGAATGTTTGTTCATTGGTTGACTATATATATATATAAAGGAAATAGGTTATTTTTCTTTACAACAATGATGGCCTCATACAGCCCCCAACCAAGCTCAATAGTTATAGATAAGAAGAGAGCCAAAGTGTCCTGTGAGCAACCAAAAAATCTATAGTCCAGGTATGCACGAATCTCGCCTATTCCTACACTTTTCAGTTGTTGATGTTCAGGGACAGAGCCTCTACTCTAGAATTAACTTTCTTTCCTGGTCAATTTCAAACACCACACATCATATATCTTTCTTCTTTTTTCGAAAAGGAGGATAACCCCCAGTCTCTGCATCAGAATGATGCATGCAGCCATATTATTAAGCAAATGTTCGGAAATCTCTATAATCCAGTACATGCTCTGTCAGAGCTGAAATGAAATCATAAAAGGGTAAAATTCCACAACCGGCCTATATATTTCCCCTTTGTAACATATTTGAGAAATTACTTGACTATCTTTGTCTTGTTACACCATTCAGGATTAACATGAGTTTGGTGTACATAGGTTTGCAACAGGCGGTAACTTTCCCCTCAATTGATAAATCAAGGTATTAATCCATAGAAATAACACCTAAGCTTCAGTCCAGCAGCACAATGTGCCCCCAACACTTCTAGTGAAATTATCAAGCTTGCTGCAACAAGTAATAGGTAGATAATGTGGTATGGAGTATTTTTGCTTTTTTGGATAAATGAATTCAGAAGGGCAGCTGGTCCTAAGCCTTTAACTTGGAATGATTTGCTTCTCCAAGTGACCCATGTCAATTCGACCCTAGCCACCGATTTATTCCACTGGGTCTTGCATACATCAGTATTGTTTATGATGCTGCCGATGTGTACAGTATTGATTGACTCATAATGTAGGTTTTTGAAGAACTTCATATTTTGAAACTTAAGATGCCCCTAAAGATCAAAGGCTTTGTGCGGTACCTCGCTGGCAGCAACCTAGCTAACCTGAACTAAAAGGGTAATAAAAATGCTGCATTTGTAGTGAGATGATTTTTTTATCTCCTATGTCATTTTGCTCAACTTGTGTGGTGGGTTCTTTTCGTGGCCTTCGACTTGATTCATGTGTCGCAATGATAATGTGCTCAATAAGACAATAAGGAAAACTATTTTAAGTTTTTACAGGCTAATTTATTGGGTCCGTATGTCGTTTAATATTGTAGGTGGATGCACGAGTTCTAATGGATACTGGTTGCATCTAGTTAGGAACGGCTGCACGAGTGTTACTTACCCAATCTGAATGGCATGTTAGCAACAAAATCAGCAATACATGATTTCAATTTTAATGGTATGTTTACAATCAAGAACGAGTGAACTGTATCATATTTTATGTTACCAACTTTTGCAATGAACTAAGAATATTTTACAACATAATTGATGTGTGCATCACTCAATGTAGAGGACAACAATTCCTCCTTCCGGAACGATGATAATCTTGTTTACCAGACTATGTTATCTACTTTCATAAATAAATACAAAGACCAATTTCTTTTGTTTATGTGCATTTCGTACCAAAATAAATTCAGCATAACATGATTCAACAGCCAGTGTCTATCACAAAGAAAAGGAGATTCAATAATAATAGAGCCGCTCCCCAACCGGGTTTTGGTTCGATGGACGATGAATTTTAATTGGCCACGTCAAAAATATAAAGCTCACGGAGTCAAACAGGACCTTCCTTCACCCGCCAAATAAAAACAGATATCTTATCTGGCTGACGTTCGCCAGCCAAGGGGGACCAAAAAACGGCAACTGAGACGGGCAAATGATGACCGTGGAAAACAATGCACCCTTTCATTTCGCCAAACAGGCATCGCAACTTACAACATCTACGGCAACATCTGGCCACCCAGAGACGACGGCGATGATCCATGGGCGTGCCTGCCCAATGCTCACAGCCTTTCCGCGGCCCGACCACACGACCGTGGCACTATAAATTACATACGTAATCACCTAGCGTTAGTTACAGCTCCCTGGGTCTTCGTCAGGATCTTCACGTCAGTCAGAACGGGATCAGTGCTTAGTGTCAGCTATAGTCGCTGTCCAGATGACGATTGGGTTCGCCTGTGACGAGGAGACTGCCCGAGGCACATCCTCAGGCGCTGGGAGAGGCTGTCCCCCATCTCCCCCCTCTCGCGCTTGAGCTTCTTCCACAGGGCATGGATCTTCTTCTCCTTCGTTTTCGGGGGCGACGATTTGGCCAGTTTCCTCTGTTCGTGTCTCCGCGGCGTGGCCAGAGCATTTACCGTCATGTTCTGCGGAGCAAATTAGCAGGTCAGCGATTCTTCCTTCCTCCCTCTCAATGAGTTAGCTAGTCGACATTATTGTGTGAAGTGACTAACGGTTATGGAAATCTTGATTTCTTAGAACACCTCTTGTGTCTAACGTGGCTACTTTAGTCTTAGGTCTAGCACTGAATGGGTAATGAAGGCAAGAAACTCAAGAAATGTACCTCATGCTTATCACCAATGCCGCGTGAGAATGATCCATCACTCGCCGCACCTAACGATGAACATCTGCCCCAACTTTCTCTGTTTGAGCTTGTGTATGAGCAGGACTCCTCGTTGTGCCTACTGGTTTTATCCTATTAGGAAATGCATAATTATTACCAGCAGGGCGCTTACAAAATGATATATTTTGCACAATGGAATCAATCATAATTCAGGAAATGCATGAAATAATGCACGGAGCAGACAATATGGTGTTGATGACCTGTGATGAGTACTGACCGCCATGTCAGTACTCTACTGATCACAAATGCTCACAATGAAGTTACTTAATGCATTTCAAATCCAAAAAATAGAAAGATCACAACGGATGGTCAGAGGATGAGTGGAGATATACCAATGAACTTGACTGCCCAAAAAGGAGCAGCTAAAGCAATTTATATACTTTACCTGCAAATGCAGTCCAACACTGTCACCATCCGCACCAGATAGGTTATGATTCTCATCTAAGAGGAAATCCTGCATTCAATGGAAATGTATCAGGAAAGTATCTTTCAAAATAGATACTAACATATCGGCAACAAACCTACCAAGTCATTGTCATTCTTAATGGACAACTGATTCGCGCTCTCCGATAGTAATTCGACCACCGAAGTTGTAGCTGAAAGAAAAAAGTGAAGGAGTTAGTGAACATTGAACAACACCAAGTTAAAAACTTGCAAGGAAGATGAGAAGGGGCCTGTGTCAGACCATTTGGAAAGCCATGTGCATCTGTTGATGAACTGCCTGCATCGGTTCTAGCTGTCTTCAGACCATTGATGATCTCAAAGAACAAACTCTGCAAAAAGAGCAACCAAAAACAACAGTGATTTCCTTGGAAATACTTCATACCAGACACCCCCAATCAAGTCAAAGTGATATTTCATGAAATTTACCTCATTGGTTGTACCAATTTTTAAAGCACCTACATGCAGCTTATTTGAGCATGATGCAGGCAACTGCGGAGGGCGCAGAGTATTGTAGAAAAATATCGAAACCGAATCATAGTATGGTTGAGGTCTTGGGGAATTATGGTCACCCTCAAATTTTACCATACTTTTATCCCCCTGCACACAAAAACATGCGTTAAATCTTAAATGACTACCATGCTTTTCAGCAAGGTTGACCAGCAATCCACATATTATCTAGTTGTGATGCGACATCTATTTGCCAGTGAAACTTTATAAAGCAAGCCACATATGCATTTACCCCATATGCTTCGTGAATACGATCACAGTGGTGAGGCTGAATAAACATGTCATTCAGACCATGTCCAAATAATGCAGGAATAAATGTCTTGGGAGCAAGCTGGTTAAGAAAAAAAGAGAACATTAAAGTTAGTTACAGTTTGAAATATGCAGATAATTTTGAAGTTGCTGAAATGAAACACAAATCGAGATGTCAAGGTTGAATAATCTATGCTGGTAGAGGATCAAAGAAAGCATCACCATTCAGACCCCAGCAATAACAAGGCAATCAGTGTTGTACTGCCTCGAAACTAGAAACACTGAGCTTTCGAAAACTAGACAGGAAGAGATCTAATTTAGTTATAGTCAGATCAATTTAAAATAATGTAGAAGAAACTCGTACCAAATTCAGGCAAAGCTGGAAGTTTTAATAAGTGGGCTTCTCCGAGTTTTGCTGAAATTTGCTTAACTACACAGTATCCACACTAGGACCAAATGGGTTCCTAGAGTTTTGCTTCAATTTGGTTAATCAATAATTACATAGTATCCTTTTTTAGGGGTAATTATAGTATCCTTGGTGGGAACTGGAAAATGCAAGTTCCACAATCTGACGCCGGGGCAATGCAACTTGGCCAGGCCTTCCAGATGCACGCAACAGTTATAAAGGGCTGTTTGGTTCATGCGGATTTGTGGCTCCTGGGTGCTCCACCCCCTTATATGAACATTAAATTCAAAAAAAAAAAACGGGAAAATTTATATAAAAAAAACTGGGATTTTGGGATATCAAACCTGGGTGCCCAATCAACTCCCGTGCGAAGTTCCGCGAAAAAAAGACATTCGTGGTACTCTCAGTAGAAAAGACAAAAAATTCCTATGTACAAAAAAACTGTTTGGGTGGATCGTAGGTCCGACTGTATTTTCTTCGTCGCGGATATATTTCTTGGTATCATTCCACAAAACTTCACACGGGAGTAGATTGGGCACCCAGGTTTGATATTCCAAGATTTCAGTATTTTTTCCTGGTATTTTTTTAATTTGATATTCATATAGGGGGGTGGAGCACCCAGGAGCTCCTGTGCATTTTCCGCTGTTTAGTTGCCTACACGAGAAGCTCAAGCAAGGCCAGCAGGAACCCTGGGTGTGTTTGGTTGCATTCTCATCTCAGCATAGTTGTTCCCTCTTCGTGCA
>CBMN011744929.1:0-10034 GCA_000582825.1 Hordeum pubiflorum | reverse complement strand
GAAGAGATGGTGATACATGTGTAATATGGATGGTAGAAATAGTTTTTTATAATCTGAACAATGAAAACAACAAGATAGAAAATAAAAAAGTTTGTGAAAATAGTGTCTCGATGCTTGGAAACAGGGCCTAGGGTTTGTTCACAAGTGTAATCTCTTAGCATCATTAACATAAATGAACCACATTATAATCCCTCAAAGTGCAACAAAGAATCACTCGAAAGTTCTTATTTGTATTGGAGAAAGTAGGCTGAAATCGCGTAGGTAGCAATCCACCATAAAGTTTTATTCCAATCAATCTATTGAACCACCCCCAAAGTGTCACATATAATCCTAGAGATCGTACTACGACAACACCATATGATACATATCGTTTAAATCTTATATATGTCACCTAGATTACCCTAATGTCACCACGGGCCTCCGCGATTTAGACATGCATCAAGTGATATCAAATCCAAAGTATTCAATCCAACATAAGGAAACCTCAAAGATCAAGACTAAATTCACCACAAAAAGAATAGAGGGGGAAAGACATGATAGGATTCAACTATATTAACAAATCTCATGGGAGAGAGTCAAACACATAGCTACTAGTGCATCCCTTAGCCCTGAGGATGAACTACTCACGCATTACCATGGGGGCAGCAAGGTTGATGAATATGGCCTCCCAATGATCCCTCCCCCTTCGGAAGGGAAAAAGGGCTCTAGTTGAGACGGCATCGGAACAGAGGATTGCGCCGGCGGAAAAAATATTCTAGGTCTAGTGACGAGGGTTTTGGAATATTAAAGAATTTATAACCTTGAAATTAGGTCAAACGGAACCTCAAGGGGCCCACAAGCCTGGGTGGCGCGCCCTTGAGCTTGTGGGTCCCTCAGAACTCTTCTAGCTGCCCCCTGAAGCTTCTTGTGTTTCTTATTTTCCATAAAAAATCTCCGTAAATTTTATCGTGTTTGGACCTTCGTAGGTATCGATTTTTTGCGACAAAAAACATGCAAAAAACAAGAGCTGGCTCTAGGCACTAGATTAATAAGTTAGTCCAAAAAATAATATACAATTGCAACAAAATCATATATAATTAATGTAAAAAAGCATGAATACTTCATAAATTATAGNNACGTTGGAGACGTATCAGACTCCCTACGCGAGATTCGCCGAAATCGACTCCATCACATGTGTTGGCTGAAAACAGTTTGAAATCGCCCATTCGGCCATCGACTCGTCATCGGTCGCGGGCAGGGCGGACACCTCCTTCCTTGTCGTCGGCAGGATGGACAACGGTCGACGAGGGGGGGTGACCGTGGCGGAGGGGACACATCCTCTGTGAGGTCCACGACTTTGTTGGTCAGAACTCCTTGCACCGCTTCTACCCTCGCACGCTGCTTCCTTCGTCTCTCCCTTCGGGTGACGTTCTTTGGCTTGCAAGTCGGTGCCACAGACAGGAGCCTCATGGGCGATGCCGAGGCCAGTCAGAGCTAGCAAATTGCCAAAGCCTGGGCACGGTTGTATGCTAAAGTTTACTTTGTCTGCTAAACACCATAAGTATCATATTTAGATGAACATCATGTAATACACGCACTATTGTTCATAGATCATAGAAATAAATAAAAACATAAAATGCAATACCACATAATTCCCTAAACACTAGCTATACAACCAAAGCGTCCGATGTTTCAACGAGAAAAGGCCAATCTCCAATGTTTATGTTCATGTTCATCACTTGGTTGTGTCTTGGCCTTTGTAGCGGTTACATTTACGAATTTATTCTAGTGTCAACGAAAAATCTACTCAATCCTGAAATTTAAATAAGCTAACTGAAATCTAGCACGATCAACATAAAACTGCATAATTTGTCGTTAGGAGTAGTTAGGGTAGTAGGCTCTCCGCCGAGCATCTGCTTCATCTGGCATGTCCCAAGTCCCTCTCTCGCAAGCTGGCTTCCTCGATTGATCGATTCGGAGCCTTTTCATGTTCTGGTTTCTTATTTTCGGAGTCATCAAGTTCCGAAATCACTAATTGAGGAATACTCCTTTCAAACTTCCCTCCCACCTTTTCAGGTTGTGACAAGTGGCACACATGCAGTATGCCACTTGTCACAACCTGGGAGTGTTCCCTTTTTCGCAGATCCTTATTTTTAAAACGTTTTATCTCTTAAATCATGCATCTAAATCTTGAACCGTTTTCACCGTTGGATTCCTCGCATCGGGATCTTCAAAACTAGATCCCATGTTGATAGGTTTGGACGACCTTATTTTTCATGAAAAAAATGGACGAAAAAACCGTGCCTCTCGCAGAAGAAAAAAAAAGAAAACGAGTTTTTTTCCGTTTCCGAAAGGCACGGCACGTGTCTCTCGCGGAAGCAAAACCGTGCCTCTCGCAAAAGAAAAAAAACAGAAAATGCGCTTTTTTCCGTTTCCGAGAGGCCGTGCCTCTCGCGAAAGAAAAAACAAATAGAAACCACGCTTTTTTTACGTTTCCAAGAGGCACGGCCGTGCTTCTTGCGAAAGCAAAACCGTGCCTCTCGCAGAAGCAAAACCGTGCCTCTCGTGAAAGAAAAACGTGCTTTTCGAGAAAAAAAAGAAAACATGTTTTTTCGCAAAAAAACATTTTCTTGAAAAAATTTCCGTCCAAAAGCTAAGAAAGACCATTGAAAATCAGAACACCGAAAAAAACTGGAAAAAACTTAAACGTGTGCGGAAAAAAAATCCGAAGAAAACACTTAGAACGCGACACGTGACGGTGACTAAGAACACGTCAAGTGACGGCGCGCGGGAGTAATCATTGAAAGGCTCCCGAAAAAATGCTTGCCAACTAATTGGTTTCATCACGTTCTGGATCTTTGGTTGCAGCGATCAAAGCCTATGAAGGAAACAAGTTAATGCGCCTATGGCCTCCTGGTTGAGCGAGAAACCAATAGGAAGGAAGTGCTCAAACATGCCCAATTACTGTTGTTCGTTACTTCCTCCGTCCCGTAATATAAAAGCGTTTTTGACAGAAATGTAGTGTCAAAAACACTCTTATATTACTGAGAGAGTAGTTATCAATGTCTACTTCGTGAGTAGTTATCAATGTCTACTTCGTGAGTTTCCAACGTATTTGAACATTTTTAACGATTCCAACGGCTTGGGCAGATCACTGGATTTGATCTAAACGGTGTCAAGTAGCCTGTGCACGTGTCCATGGTGTCTCGACGGTAAGCCCCTGGTCAAGGCAACATCCGTGGCGGCGGTGGGGGACGGGTACCATCTAGGGCGGCAGATGGGGGCCGACGACGTGGATAGGGAAGAAGGATGGATGACATAGACGGCTTAGACACGAAAATCATGACAAATGCAAGAGGAGGACGAGGAATTTGATGGACTTGGTCATTCAGATGCAATTTGAGGTAGGTTTAACTTGTATGGTCTAACGTGACGGATGCATGCAGACGCACCCGAGTCTTCGCATATCCGTTTCATATATGAGCTAGATATAAGAGGTACTGGTGGGCCTGTGCGTATGAAACATGTATGCAGAGTTCGTCTGAATCGGTTTTTCTACCATGACTGGCCTTCCGCTCCCAAACGTTAAAAGGGTTTCGGGGAGCCCGACCATACATGCGCTCTTATTAATGTGCGTACCGTAGTTGCCGTACGACGCGCGCGTGTGCCTTGTAGTTGTACGTGTTGCCCTGGTCGTAGGGAATCACTCAGGTGGGGTGGGTAGCAACGTCACATGGAGATGGTGCGGCAAACTCTTAAAAGTCTTCCAAGGTCCAAATTTGTGAAGTCGCCGGTAATCACTACGTATAACTAACCAAAGCGTCGTGCCGCACCGTTCAGTTCCTCGTTTCGTCACCGCCACCAACCATCACGCGACGGCGACGGCGACGGCGACGGCGACGGCGACGCCATGTATTAGATCTTTGCGTGTGCATCCCTTGCGTTCCGTACGGACGGCACGGATGATGGGTGTGTATGTATGCTTGTGCCGGCAGCGCCGTTCGCCTCCCCCGTAGGAAGAAGGACAAGCGTGACCGGTGGTTTGCCGGCGGTCAACCGGCCACGCGGCCGGACAAACCTGCTGAAAGTCGTCGCCCCAGGTCTAAAGGCGCACGGCCACGGTCAAACGCCACACCAGAAGAATTTTGCGGCATGTCAGTTGACCTGCCTGCACCTGCTTCCTCGCTACCTGAGTCATGACCTTCAGCACCTGCGGTACTGGCCTACTCCTACCAGCTTTCCTTTCCATGCAAAATCAATCGCCACCGATAAAGCTCGGACGCTTTTCCCCTGCCACCCCAAGTGTAAATTAGTTTACAGCCTTCTTTTCAAGTCTTCCTCTGTAAATCTATGTAGTACTTCCTTCGTCTCATAATATAAAAACGTTTTTTACACTAATATCAAAAACGCTCTTATATTATGGGACGGAGGGAATGTAAAAAACGCTCTTATATTATAAAACGGATGGAGTACTTCCTCCGTAAATAAATATAAGAGCATTTAGATCATTTTTATTTTTATCGACAAATAAAAATGAATCACGCTGGAGTGGCCCACGGCGTTCCTATTTTCCATCCCAGCTCGCCGCGCGCACATGCACGCGGCGCGTGAAGCATAGCCGCGGGCAATCGTGCGGACGCGGTGCGGAGTCCTGCAAAGCAAAGCAGCGAGCGCGTGCCGGGCGGCCGAGAATGTCGGTAGCCGCCGCCGCGGGGTGATCCAGACGTCCTTCGCTTTGCCTGCTGCCTCAGTCCTCCCGCGCTTGTGCTGCATGGGAACGCCCCCACGATTTTAGTCATATCAAAGCCGCTGAGAAGGCCCTACCAACATAAATCTTTGCCTGTCATGACCGACTGAAAAAGCGCACTGATTTGCTTGAGGTGACGTCAGGGCATATGCAACGTCAGGTCAGGTCGGTGCAAATTCCCTGGAGGATGATCGCGTCAGCTGCCACTACTACTGATGTTGTTGGAGAGCAACAGAAAAGCGCGCACTGGAAAATGAGGTTCCTTGCGTTGCTGAATTAGCCGTGGTAACGCCAACGTGAGATGCAAAGGATATTTCATATCTCCTCATCCCAAGAAAGGAATAGCACGATCCGGCCGTGGCCGGCCAGATGGATATGCATGCAGATAGCAAAATCCAGTACCGACCGCGGGCGCTTTTGGTGAAAGATTCAGCATTCAACGCTATGAAAGGACTGAATTAAACTACTGTACTGATGACACAGCACAAAGCGCTGGAAAAAAAGTGTTAACGTTCTGGCCAACCGGGATTACCGACGTTATTCGGTGCATGCTTTGCTACCCGGCCAAGGAACAGACGGGACTCTCGGATTTCACTTTGAGTAGGTGCCACTACTACACATTCTCTTTGTTGCAGTGTGAAACAAATTGGCACTCGTGAATCCATTTTACCACTCCACTATGCAATAGCAATGCAAATTTCCAATACTATATCTCCTGCCAGTAATCAACTTCTTCTTCTTCTTCAGAAAAGAGAAGTATACACATAAACTAGCTAGTATCAGTCTTCACCTACGTACCAGATGGAGAACCTGATTTTTCAGACAGAGATAGGGTTGAACATGCACTCTGCACTTTGCAGTGTCAACTGTCAAGTTTTATACTGTAATAACGCGCAGCCCATCATTCTTAAACAAATACACATGTATGGCTAATGGCTTCACTGTAGCCCCCATACTATTTTAGGAACCCCTCTGCACAAGCAAGCACACACGCTGCCGCAAGCCGGTCAAACTGAGCGTGTAAATGCAACCCAGAAAAGCAAAGATTTGGTTCAGAATCTAGGGGTGGTTGCAGCCTAACGAGATCAAAACCTACCACCTTCCTTTCCTTTCCTCCGTTTGTCAACCCCCATCCCTCCATGCGCGCGCGCTTATTCAAAGTCCTTGCCGCACACGTCTCACCTCCTCCCTCCCGTGCTCCCATCTCGCCACCATTTAAGCCTCCTCCTTCCTTCCTCCTCCAGGCCAACACGACCAACACCTTACGCATACAACCTCTCGTTCTGAAGCCAGAACACACTCTCTCTCTCGATCGACGACCGCGGACCAAGGCCTTGCCCGACCGACACCGTCTTCGACCGTCGCAGCGCTAGAGGATGGCGAGCTTACGCGTGGTGGTCACCGTGTTGTTGCTGCTCTTGTGCGCATGCGCTCTGTTGGCGGAGTGCTCCAGGCCGTTGCGCGATCATGGCCACAGAGGGGGCGGCGGCGGCTTGTCGACGGCGAACTTGCCGGTGTTTGTCGTCGCGAGGGCGGGGCCAAGCAGGCGAGGCGCGGGTCACTAGCAGGTTCTGTATATGTAAAGTTGTGAAATGTATCATATCGACGGTCTCTCTCTTTCAGTAGTTTTTCCTGTTGTTCAGCGGCTGTTTCATTTGTTCTTCCCCATAGGTATAGGCTTCGATCGGTCTCTCTCTAGAGAAAAGACAGGTACTGCTAATTGTGAAGAATGTACTGTTAACATTCTTCTTTCATGGCTAGCAACCTAGCCCTCTTTTCACCCTTTTTTGGGGGTTCGATTACATGTAAGATGATGGTGAACTTTCCCTTAAAAAGGTGTTATGTTATCTTTACTGTTGCGGGGACGTGTTGATGGAATTTAACAGTATGATTTAAGATATTCCAACGAAGATTACATAATTTTTGGCCAGGTTTAATGCTCATGATCGCAGGGTGATGGTTGCCTGCCCGCTGGCTGCACAAGTTGCTCAGAAGACCACAAAATGTTTACTAAAATATGCAATACGTGGAAACAGTTCCAAACAGAGGATAAATATCTGATTGCACTAAACAATAAGATCATCAAATTTGGAAGGAACAATGAGTCAAAAAACACATATATACACTAACTTTAAGGTCACCTAGGCTAATGGCCTATCCTATGTCATGCAAGGAACTACTTGTCGTGTGCCGCTTTTCAGGACTCCATTCTGAAAATAAAGCAGCAGATGTCCGATAGATAGCATTTGGGGTATCATTTACTCCGGGCCTTCGTCATTTTGGAAGACAGCCATTTCCCCAGCTTTGGTCTACTGCCCTTTTCGCAAGAGGGTTGCACAATATTCTCTGAGTGTGTTCTCCTGTTACCCCTCAATCTAGAATATGAGAACCAACCGCGAACAGAGATTCCTTTCTTACGATCTTCCTCGACGTGCTCCTCGTGGTGCTCATAAATACAAAGATCTTCATCCAGAATACTCATCGAATGCCTAGTAGCAATAAGCTTCTTCTCGCCCTTATCTTCTTCGATCAGATCATCCATCAAATTCCTTGGTCTTACACTGGAATCCTCCACTGAAGTCCTTGACCTAACAGACGAAATTACTTGCAACGTGATTGATTGTGAACATTCATAAAATCCATGAGTTTTAGGAAGATGCAGACAAAGTGGACAAAGGGCCCTATAGAGATAGATGCATTAGGATCTCACATACCTTCTGTGAGATGTTGCCCTTTGACTTTTTGAACTCTTGCATGGACTGTAGTCCACAGAGAGATGCTGGGCGAAATGAAGCTGCATGACAGGAGACAATGGCACATCAGAGGCATATCAGTGAAAGTAGACAATGGCACATCACAATGTGACATTAAGCATTTTACACTTACTTTAGCAAATAGCTGAAACAGTGGACTGGATATACAAATGGCCTTGAACACAAATAATGAATAGTACAACAAATGCATTATGCCAGCATACATTTATCATACTGACTTGTTTAGATAATGTAAAGTAATTCTTATTCAGGAATTTTAAATATGAAAGCAAACAGATGCTCGATCTTGACAACAACTTAAATTTCCAAGTTCAAAATGAGAAGATGAGAAGCATACATGGTTGTGATGGAATTTAGCAGCTCTAGCACCATTACTGAGCATCTACAGTAAGCATTTGATAGAAGAGGATCACAAATGACACCATCAGAACTAATATGTGCAGCGAAATCAAGGGTATTTATTAATTGTTATGCTCACCCAGGAGAATAAGAGGTTGTCTGATAGGCAAAAGTACCAAACCAAATATGGAATAACTTAACTGTAAATTGCCTAACAATAGGGGCATCTCTTTTGTATGAACAAGGAGTAAACGGAACAATGAGCGGTACATCAGCACGCCATAGTTTCATAAATAGGATGACTTGTATCCTTATTGATCTGGTGAAACAGGGCAGAGCTAATCCACACTAAACTGCATATCCCTACCAATCACAGAGGAGGAAAGTGCACAGACCTCATCACCATCTTTTATACCAAATGCACGCAACGTTGCCTTATCATCCGTCATTTTCTCATCCTTGAAGCATAAGCAGAAGTGGCTCCACACGTGCTGCCTATAACAAGCAAAGCAATAACCTTAAATGTTAAGTTCCCACCACCAAATTTTAATTCAAACAAACAATGCAAGTAAATTTCACTCTAAATTGCCCATTATTCATTGTATGCCAGAGAAAAAAAATATCTCTTCAATTATTTGAATTATCCACGTGGCATCCAAGCGCAATTAAAAGCAAACAACTTGCTAAATCAGAGATCCCTTGTATATATAGCATACCAAGTGACAGCATTCTCCATGTCGTGGTACAGAGCGACGAACACTCCTTGTATGGCAGCCTTGAGCTCCCACACAGCGGCCGACCGGGCGATTCGCACATCTACGTAATCAGAAGCAACGCACGCAATGTCACATACTTGCGATCCCCACGCCGCGGCAGGAATCAATCTAGGGCAAAACCAAACCACCCAAACAATCCGGGGGAATTAAACGGAAGGGAGCGGGATCTGGTACCGAAGTAGGAATCGTCGAGCTTGCGGACGGTGAGGCGGAGGGGCGGCTCGGGGAGGCGGTGGTAGGAGAAGCTTGCGCGGCCGCAGGCGAGCGCGCCGATGCAGTCCGCCTTGGCTGCGCGGGCGGCGATGTCCTCGAGGTCGAGGGCGAACTCAATGTCGGCACCCCCCATGGATGACGAGCGGGTGGCTGCCGACGGCATCGCGGAGCATCGACGGAGGGCGAGGCGTTTGTCAGGGTGGTGGCGCCTCCCCTTATCTCGGCGAGGCCGTTGCGGAGTGGTCGCGCCTCCTTGCGGCGCCGCGCTGCGCGTCGGGAATAGCGCAATGGTAGCCGTTGGTGGCAAGGATTTGGGTTGGGCCGTGATTAGCATGAGTGGGCCAGAATTGGGGAATTGCTGGATATTTAGCATGATTGGTTTGCAGATGCCAAAAAATGGTTTTCTTACAACAAAATTGCCAAAAATTGGCTAGTGATTGCTTGGTTACAAAATTTTCTTATACCAAGCTTACAAGAAGATGCCAATTTTGGGGAATTTTTATTTTGTCCTATGTTGGTTTGTCAAGTATTGGCAATGCCAAATGTTGACATCAAATCAAACAGCCTCATTGTTTTCCTTGCACGCACCCTAAAAAAAACAACTATATGGAGGCACAAGCACACACAACGTCTATGAAAAACATAGTTGTCTACTTTTAAGATTAATGATATACGTCACTGTCGACGTTTTCGTTGTTGCGTCGATGGGTGTAAGAGTAGGAGCCCCATCTGAGTGTCCCAATCCGTATCTGCTATGATATTCGAGTTATTCGTCATTGGCAAAGTTGGAGCAGTGGTAACCGTGGGGATAATGGCTCCCTGGCTTTCTCAACATGATCTCAACCAGATATGACTCTGTCGAAGTATTTGTGAGGCTTGTGTGCCCTTCCTCTGTTTGATCGGGGCTAGGATTATCTTCTAGCCCTCCTCCATAACGACTTCTCTGGGACGGTGATCTATCCGGTTGGCGGTCATTGATTTCTTCTGGTCTACATTGACAAGGTTCTTCTGTTGAGTCAGATCGTCATAGGCTTAGAGGCGGCAACAAGCTTTACTCACGATGAGCCATCGGTGGATGTAAAAGGAAAACAATGTTAATTTCTCGAAGGACTTGTCAGTCATTTCTTATTATTGTAAGAAACTTTTCATAAGGGGTGATTTATTTAATAAAAATAAATGGCATGTGGCCTTTCCGCAAAAAAAAAA
>CBMN011744926.1:0-11996 GCA_000582825.1 Hordeum pubiflorum | reverse complement strand
GGTCTATCTCTTATGGGCCGGACAAGTGGGCCGCTCTGTGACTATTATTGGAAAGTCGAACTATAAGGCGGCTCCGTGCTCGGGAAGGAAACCTCCGGCGCCTTGTTGTGTCCTCCAAGTCAAGATGGTAGATTCGGCATGTTTATTTCTTAATGGTAACCGACCATTTGTAACCCTAGGTATCCCTGGTGTCTATATAAACCAGAGGGTCTTAGAAGGAGAGGATCATCCAACTCATCTAAGGTTTTGCTCTTTTGATCTCGTGGTAGATCGACTCTGTAATCGACATACACATAATATAATCAAGCATGACGTAGGGTTTTACCTCCTTGAGAGGGCCCGAACCTGGGTAAGCACTGTCCCTCTGTCATCCTGTTCCCCATTAATCCAAGATCCACAGTTCGAAATCCGCTGGTTTTGACACCGACAGCTATCAGCAAGGAGAGACCATCACGATGTTTTTATCTAGTTTTCTTGGTTTTCGTTATTCCACCAGTTCTTCATTGGTGTTGGGTTTTCCCACCGGGATCTTGACCAAAACTCCATCCCGAGCTTGACCGAATACTCGAGCTGCCCAAGGGGGCGGCTATACCGTCTACCTAGCCTGGTGACTGTGTTTGGCTTAGGAGAAGGGTAGATTGGATCGGGCTAGGGTTTTGCAACGACAACTACATCGTTACCAAATCACAACAAACATGAGTCGAAGGGGAAGTAGATCCTAAATAGGGATGAAGGTCTGAAAACAACAACAAGAAACATGAAACTGGAGGAAAGAGAATGTGATGATATTTTTGTTGGCAAGAAGGAGATCAACTACTTATCTAAAGCGGCTAGATGGCCGGCGATGGCCAAGCTCAATACCACAAAGCCGTTCAACAGTGGTGCTTTGAGGATATGCTCAACTTCGCATGGGTCTCACTCGCAGCTAAGAGGTGCGCTCGCGAAATATTCGATCCTTCCTAAAGATTAACGTTGTCTTTGATGCACCAAATTTAATTAGGGTTACATCAGCCAGTTTTAATGTTTTCAAATAAAGTTATAACCTTTTAAAAAGAATGAAAACGAAAAGAGTTTCACCCGAACCGGGCTTATCTTTTTGAGTTTCCTATACTAGTAAGTGTGCATGTGCAACGCACGTCTCAAACGTTGACACGTTAGTTCACATGGTATTAAATTAAAATGATTCTTGCAAAAAGATTTAAATCAAAAGGATACAAAATATCATGTCAACCAGGTGAAGAAGGAAGTATCTTGCCACGATCAACAAGCTTTTTTAACAAACTGATTTCTAAGATTGATTTACACATTAACATGCCAGTTCTGGGCACATGCAAGCAAAGAGTTAAAGTTAGAATTGAAGTTATGTAACACTTGCTTAATTATACCAATGACTATTCAACACTTGATCAATCTATCCTTTATACAAGTATGGTGTCTTCTCAAGTGGACATGGTATTTGGGAGTATAGATGTAGCAAGGACAAAATAAAAGGGAAATAGGGACCATCTATAAATTGCAAACGGAGAACTACAAGACAACATTGCAATGGCAGTACCCATCATAAAGTTATTGGCGATTGGCAAACTGCAAGAGAGCATAAATATTTAGTGCAACACTTGAATACTGGTGGAAAGCGCGCATGTAGGAAGCATTGTGCTTCCTCACATAAGCTTCCTAGTGTAAATATGGCAATCCACAGTTGCGACATCTCAACAGATCACATTACAAGCATGTAACACATAGATCTAAGAAACACGTGTAGCTACACTAATATTTGAGATATTTGAGGTACTTGACGTGAATAATTTCAGCCATCAACATCACTGCAAGTTAGCTTGGTTCTTTTTCTTTATTTCGGAAGGTCAATCTTTTTGTTGGCAAGAAGGAGATCACCTACTTATTTAAAGAGGCTAGATGGCCGGCGATGGCCAAGCTCAATACCACAAAGCCGTTCAACAGTGGTGCTTTGAAGGTTATGCTCAAATTCGCACAGGTCTCGCTCATGGCTCAGAGGTGCGCTCAAGAAATATTTGATCTTTCTAAAGATTAACGTTGTCTTTGGCGCGCCAAATTTAGTTACATGAGCCAGTTTTAATGTTTTCAAATAAATTTATAACCTTTTAAAAAGAATGAAAACGGAAAGAGCTTCATGCGAACCGGGCTAATCCTTTTGAGTTTTTTTTAAAGCAACATATTTTATTCCTCATATAATGGACATATCTCTACAAGTGAATGAGAAATAAAATCAGGGATTATAGATTCCCTAAACAGAGAGGATTTTTCACTAAACGAGTTCTTGGCTAGGCTATGAGCCACTTCATTAGCTTCACGTGGGCACCGTGTGTAAGAAACACTTACGAAGTCCATTGCCAACTGTTTGTACTCGAGCACCATTGCAACATCTGAGCCAACATATGTATCTAGTTGTTGCATCGCTTCCACCACAAAGCTACTATCGGACTCAATGATCACTTTGTGGCAACCGATCCTCTTTGCTAGATATAGTCCGTTCCGAATTGCTGTCATCTCCGCAGAATCAACACCGACCACATGAGGAACAAACCATGTTGCAGCAGAAATGAAATTCCCTCTCCCATCCCGAGCAATAGCGCCAGTTGCACCAGATAAAGTTTCAGCTTGGAACATCGCATCGATGTTGATTTTAACCACATCACTAGTCGGTTTATTCGACGTATGATCATGGATCCTCATCGGCTGTCCAGCCGTATAAGCCCGAGTATAGTTCGTTGCCAAAACCTTAATAGAGATTGCGGCTCTGTCAGGGGCCTGAATTGGTTCACTTTTAACATGATAACGCCGTTGCCACCATAGGTACTAGGCGACTGCCATCATAAGTTCCGCAACACGCAGTCCGTCAATGACTGCATTCGTCTGGCACAAGATTTCGACAGTTATAGACCCTGAGCGATCCTGCCATACTACTTCCTCTACCCTGTCCTTCACCCCTAGCTCTGACCAAACCTCCATTGCTCTCTTACATGTAAACAGACAATATTGGATATCCGCAATACCGATCGTACAGAACGGGCATTGAGGGATTAGAGGTATGTGTCTATTTGCCAGAATTCCGTAGCAAGGAAGTGAACCATTTAGTGCCTTCCACGCAAAATGTTTGATCTTCCCTGGTGAGGTTCCAAATCACTTTCCAGATTATGTTAGTGTTTATATTCCTATGTCCGTCTGATCGCACTAGTCGCTGCCCAAATTGATGTTCAAATTTTCTGTGATACGCCGATCGGATTGAGAACGTCCCCGACCGTGTATAATGCCAAGCAACAAAGTCTTCCACGAGCTCAACATTTAACGGAATTTGGAGAATCCTATTGGCATCCACCGAGGAGAAAAAAATCTCTAATCAACACTTCATCCCACCGCCCATCATGCGGATTAATAAGTTTGAGCATTCGATGCACCTCTCGGGGTGATTACCTTCCGTGAAGGACTTTTTGGAATCCAAGGGTCTCTCCTAATATTAATTTGAGACCCTGACCCAACACGCTAAATACAACCCCTTTGCAACGTTTGGATGCCCGCGAGAATACTTTGCCAAGTGTATGATGAATCCTTCTTTAGTCCTGCCTTCAAAATGTTGTCGTCTGGGTAATACTTTGCACTCAAAACGCATGCACATAAGGAGTCAGGGTTCTGGGTTAGTCGCCAACACTGTTTGCTAACATAGCAATGTTAAAACCGTGAAGGTCTCTAAATCCAAATCCTTCTTTCTTCTTCGGTACACATAATTTCCACCATGCAAACCAATGCATCTTCTTCTTGTCATCATTGTCACCCCATCAAAATCCAGCCAACTCATCAGTGATTGTTTTGCAAATTCCTTCAGGGAGTTTGAATACGGACATTGCATAAGATGATATTACTTGGGCTACCGATCAGTAATTTTTTTTTGCCCTGCATAGACAGAACTTTCTCCTTCCAATCTTTGAGACGTTGGCATACCCGATCAATAAGATGCTGGAAACAATCGCTTCTGTCAACCCCTATCATACTAGGGAGCCCCAAATATTTATCTGATAGTGGCTCCATGATAATGTTTAGTTTCCCGCATACCTCTTCTCTTACACCAATCCGCGTATTAGGGCTAAAGAAAATGCTAAATTTGACATTACTCACATGACCTGAACTCCTACAATAGGTATCAAAGATCCTCTTCAACGTGTTTACATGTCGGCTAATCTTTTTATATTTAAGTTTCCTATATATACTGTCACAATTACTGTCCGCAAAACAAAAAAGAATTACTGAACTGTACCGGCGCCGGCGGTGGCTCGCCTAGCCTAGGCACCAAAACAGCTGGGCGTGAAGATAGCGTCACATGGTCAAAAGAAGCGGCCGTTCATTATTCCTTAATTAATCAGAAAAATCAAATCAAAATCAACTCAAGGGAAAACAGGAAAAAAAAACTCCATTGCCAGCGTCTCGGCGTCGTCGTCGCCCGGCTCACGCGCTCCGACCTAGCCCTAGCCCTCCCTGCCAGTTGATGGTGGGCGGGCTGCGAGATCTGTAGGGCTCGTTGGCTTCCGCCGGCGGGAGGAGATGGACGCCGGGAACGACGGCACGACGACGCCGGTGCTGCTCAACGTGTACGACCTGACGCACGTCAACGATTACCTCTACTGGCTCGGCTTCGGCGTCTTCCACTCCGGAATCGAAGGTATTTGGTTCCTTCCTTCCCCTCTCCCTTTGTTCTTCATGCGGATTCTTCCATGCCCGTGATTCTTTCCCTGCTAGCATGATTACGCTTACGGATTTAACCGAGATGCGAGCTGTTTCAGTTTTCCTAAAACAATTTGGTTACGGTGATTTTTGAGCGATTTTGTTATTACCGTTGCTGTTTTAGGGTCAATTTCAATTAGATGTTCTTCTGGTTACCCCAATCGTAATAGCGAATTTTGTTGGAGGATTTCCAAAAATACATTGACATGTCTGATCAATGCGCGAGAAATAATAGGGGGAAAAGGGGAAACGAATATAAAATGAACAATGTATTTTCTTGGGAAGAATTTCAAGGAGAAATGTGCATGACATCCGTCTTGGTATATTCTATTTTGCATGAAGAAAAATACTTCCATAAGTGTGGTTTTGGCGTACACTAAAATTCCAGAACTGAAACTGACTGTAGGTTTATTTCATTGTATTTGTATGCATTGTGGAAATCAGGCTAGTTATGTTCTGTGTGGAACTGTGGAACATCTCACTTATGTTTGCCATATGGTCATATGTTCCGTTTCTCCATGTGCATGTCATACTTAGATGATCTACAGATGCATGAACTCATGTTTTTTTTACCCATTTTCCCCAAATGGGTAGTTCATGGCATGGAATATGGATTTGGAGCACATGATTTCTCATCCAGCGGTGTATTTGAGGTGGAATCGAAATGTTGCCCTGGATTTGTCTATAGAAAGACGGTGTGGCTAGGCACAACTGACATGTCTCGGGAAGATTTCCGCTCGTTTATTGAAAGACTTGCAGGGAAGTATCATGGCAATACATATAATTTGATTTCAAAGAACTGCAATCATTTCACAGATGATGTCTGTAAGAACTTGACTGGAAAACCCATCCCTGGCTGGGTGAATAGGTTGGCCAGAGTAGGTTGGTATCATTATCATATATGTTTCCATACTTCCTGAGATTGGTGAAAATCATAGCTAACTGGTTGCATTTTCTCTCTCTTAAAACTCTAGGCTCAGTTTTTGACTGTTTACTACCAGAAAGTGTCCAAGTTTCTCCTGTTGGACGTGTCCCAACTCTTCGTCCAGTTATTGGTCAGTATCTTCTTAACTTTTCTTCCATTTCCTTTCAAAAGAAACCTATATGTTGACATGTTTTTCTTTCTGTTAGTGTGACATTTTGTGAAATATCATGAGGCTAAGAATGAAATGTTGTTGTATACTCTGCTTTCCTTTGCAAAATATAAGCTCCACCATGTTGATTAAGATCTGGTCCTTTTCCTTGTTGTTTCTTGGAGGTTAGAGATTTCATTTTGTCTTGCACGGTAGTCAGAATTCTTCATAACTTTATTTATATCCTCCTTTCAGTTTGAACAGTTAGTGCCATCAACCTTAAAGTGTTATGCGCACTGGTAACTTGCACATGATTAAGCAATTAGTAGTAAATAGTAATTAATCGTGTGATAGAAGAATCAGAATGTGTTATCGCTCAAGACATCGTCCTGAAGAACGCCTAAAAATTAAATGTGCTTCTTTAAATTATGCAATACCAGTCTCGGATCTTTAGAAAAAGGAACCAATCCTATTTCGTCACTCTATAGAGGCTATCACTCGTTTACCGCAGATCTCTATTAATTATTATATCTAAAATGGATAATCTTATGAGAATGCTTCGCAACACATGGAAACATATATGGCGTTTCACATTTCATATAACTCATGCAGCTTTAAGATCTTCCAAGTTTTGTGTAGTTATAGTTGAATGTATTAAGTTTCATGGGAATGAGACAAGTTTTCTTGGTTTCATGCTGAATGAGCAAAACAAAGGTATTCCAGTAGTTTTCATCATACCAATCATTTATTCCCGAGACGGAATAGTTTGCATGGGGCTGCCCAGAATGGTGGCTATATGCTTGGATCAGGAAAACCTAGTGGTGGAGGAAGCATCCAAAGCTATCGGTTGTCAGTTGTATAACATCATCTAGACAAAAATTGATACTTAAAAACTGCAGTATGATTTTACATGAATTAAGAGTTCTTTTACTGGCCACTCCTATCTTCTGGTATAATCAGTTCAAGTAGAATAATTACCCATCTAAGTTACCATTGTAAACAACCACATTTTATAAGACCCATATACAATGGAGGGTTGTGTAAATACCTTGTGATGTTATCCTATAGTATATGGTAATTTTGTGCTATCTTATTGACCATCTTGATTGTTTCCTTTTAAACACTATATGCAGATGATGATTTGGATTCGGTATCTTCTTCGGACAGCGATGAGGGTGATGAGGACAAGCACCTGTTGGAAGCACCATCCACTGACTTGCAACCTGTAGACGTGCCATTAAAGCTAGCCAAAGATCTTCTTTGACATGTTCCATGTTTTTTCTGCAAAATTGACGCATTACAACTGCAACCACTGGAGTCCAGGGCGATGATGTGATGTTTCTGAGTGGTTTGAGTGACAGGACAGAACCGTGGAGCTTGCCACTGGTACAACCTATTCCTTTTTCACAGAGTTTTGCCTTTCTAGCAGGTGTACAGATAGGAATTGGCCATCTTGTCCAGAAGATAAGTCTAGTTACTTGCTGTTTACCAGTTCGTGCAGTGACTGCTGTATCGCACTCAGAAAATGTTGACCCTGGTACTGATGTTAGTCTGTATATTTTGTTAAACGAGCTGGAATAGGCATCGTCGAGAGTGTTTGCCTTGGCAATGTTCGCCTGAGCCTGGTAATGAAATTCCATGTCCTTGCTATCATAGACCTGTCGTCTCCATGTATTCCTACATGGTTATTGACAATGGTCTGTTCAATTCGTGATTAATCAGGTAACTAAGATGCATCCGGGAGAATGTGCTAACTAGTGCAAAAGATTGTTTATCAAATGCCAAAACAATTAGGATGTAAAATGTTCGACTCCTATGTGATCGCAAATTTTGAGAGAAAAAGAACATCATTTTTGTGGCATATGTACAAACAAAAGATTTTGTGCTTATTTATTTTTTTGGGGAGCTGAGTTTGTTTTTTGGGATATTTTTTCTATGAAATGTGCAAGCATTCAAATTACAAACATTCCTGCTGTCATTAGTTCCTTGTCTTCAGAAGATTCATAAGATAGCAGTTTTGAATTTTGTTTTGCTGGTCTAAATTATAATGTGCATGTTTTTTGTGAAGAAGAAAAGGCAGTCATTTCTGCCACTCGATCAGAAAAAAGAAGATAGCACATATACAAAGTGGGAAAGGAAGAAAATAAAGATCGCTTGTCATCAGGTTTGTCAAATATCAGAAGTGCCTTTGCATCTCTGTCAACTACGTATTATCCATGCGATGTTTCCCCTTAAAAAATGTGCGCCGACGTATCAACATTGATTAAACAATGGTGGACATTTACAAGCACAAAGCCAATACTATGCTCACACTGCACAACATACATATTGCATAGTAATTGCGAAAGATTAGTGAACGACATGGCACGGCCCTATACATATTTACTTATCTATCGAACACTTCCTGACTTCTGATTTTCTGAACGCCGTCTATCTGACACTTGACTCCTGGGATTGGCATAAACGTGCTCACCAGGCTTGGCGACTCCGCTGTTAGCAACTCGTGTATGATCACAACACAATCTTTGTTTCCAGAGATCAGGGCAGTCCACTAGGCAACGAAATGGTCGATCATATGCTTTATGACATCGGCACCTTCGCTATGCATGACGGGATCTTTCACCTGTTCGAATTTGCAATTTATAGGAAGACAACAACTCAGGCCTCAGCACTATGTTCCCAAGCATTAGCGCTGTGGATATCAGAGCATGGACGGTGCTTGAGAGCCGAAGACGTACCTGAATTACGCTGTGTGCAGCAGATCTTGCTTTGCTATTGTGGAAGCTGACGTCCACCTTTTCCCATGACACGCGCTTAAGTCCTCTCAAAAGCCGTTCTGCAATATTTCACGCAATGTTAGCCCGTCAGGGCCACTTCTAATTCAAGGACTGATATAGGAACTAAGAGCATGTGTCAAATAATGATGACGCGACTTGCATTTTCTGATTCCTTGGATAGTACATTAGACAATTCGTGGAAACTCGTGACCAAAGGAACATAGAAAAAGATCTCTCCCAACAGAAAAAAGGAAACATAGAAAAAGATGACAGCCCAACCACAAGATCCAACACGGAACACCACAACCACAAGTCATGGCAGTGAACAGGGAGGTAGGAGCAATGATTTATCTGGATTAGTCTGAAAACTGTCCTTGAACATGGTCTCATTTGTGACCGTATCTGCCGACATCATGTTACACCTAAACATTCTAGAATCATACGCGCCCCAGGAAGCATGGTGTGTAGTCGGGGATCCTATGCAACATGGCACGGCACATTAAACAATCACAACATGACAATTGGTGTCATGTCCAGATATTCCCATGCCTTGAATATTCCAAACTGAGAAGCAATGGTTTGCTTTAGTTTTCTGGATCAAGCGAAGAAAGTGTAAAACTGAAGGCAGCAAGCATACTGGGAGCAGCCCTCAGCCCAGTGTAAAACCCGGTTTCAGTTAGAGCACCAAATCAACATGATTTTTTTTTTCATTCTCGAAAAAAAACATGATTTTTTTTAACATATAGTCCATACAATGGCATAGCATCCTTTAAGTTCCAACTTTAAACTCAAATTATGCTAGAAGAAGCAAAATGAGATAGTATGCTGTCAATAGTAATGTTTGTCATTTTCTGCTTAGTTATGTCGTGTTTGAAACCAACAGGAGCTGGAATGCTTATTCTCAATACATATCAACGTGCATAAAATGCAGCATCGTCAACTCCCATCTAGTACACATAAACAAAATAATAATTCAAATAACACAGCTAGGAAAGTCTAGATCACAACTAAGCTTTCCATCTTATAGTGGTATTTAATAATATTTTCTCTAAAAATCCTTTTGTCTATATAAGACACTAGTCATAACATAGTGAATCCTAGTTTACTCAAAATCATAATGCAAACCTTCTAGAGTGCAGTTACCCTTGTCCATATCAGCAACATCAGCACATTGATCAAGAGTTTCTGCTTTGGATAGTTCCTCGTATACAATATGTGGATAAATCTTGCTTGTTGAATCAACCCACTACAAAATACAATCAAATCAAGTTACAAAAGGCAAACTAAGTGAAACGGTTATGATATAGATTCACAGTTACATACCAAAATAAAGAATTACACAAAAAGTTCATAAACGGTACCTTGGGTAGTTCGGAGGCTCCCCTGATTGATGATGTCCTCCATCCAACGATGTCTTAATCAATACCAGTTATGGAAAAAACTCAAGAAAGTGCTTAACTTTACAAGCTTATTTAAGGATTAAAGTAAGGATACGATCGTAACCAACATTGGAGTATGCTACTCTTCGTTGAAATGTTTGCAAAGCAGATCTACAATAAGAAATCCGTAAGCATTAAGATGTCCAAATATTCACAATACAAGCACATAGAGGCAGTTAGCAGACAAGCATACATGAACCGTAGCTCCCCACAATCATCCACCATGCATTGCAACAACGGAGGCTTTCCACCATCATTATCAGTAAGAAATAGGTGCTTGCCAGTTCTTCTGAATATGAAGTGAATGATGCAGCAAGCAAACTTTTCTATCGCAGTAACTCCAAAAAGGAAAGGAACCTGCATATTGGTTTTACGAAAACATTGATGGAAATATTATACGATTTCTCCAGTTCTGAATACAGTAACATAAGATAAGATTACACCACTACCTGATTGTTTCCTCTAGATCCAAGATGTGGTGATGCAACAGTTATGAAGTTGACTGCCTCAAGCCCATGTATATTGCCTCTGTTGCTGTCTCTCAAATTCTGAGAACAATTTTCAAGTGCTTGTCTAGGTGGTCTATAGAGTCTACCGATGGCATATCTTGCAACCAATCCTCCAACGGAATGCGCAACAAAAGATATCTTTGTTATCTGTGGTCTTTTGTTGATTTCTTCAATAATCTGGCTTGCTAGATTTTTGTCATTAAATTGGGGGGATGAAGACATAAAACGCAGGAAGGAAGATGAAAAATGCAAGATGCATAATGAAAAACTAACCTCTTGTGCCAACCGTTCACCCATCACATCAATGCCATCTAAAGTTAGTTTGTGCATGTTGCTGTTACTACCTACAGAATTAACATATCATTGGACTACCCACAAGGAAATGTTCATAACCCAGAAAGAACTTCCACACTGTAAAAGAAATAGGTTCTGTATGACTTCAATTGCAATAACGGAAGTACAGGGAGGGAGGAAATCAATTGTTATCTGCCACAATGGGTTTTCTTGTTTCATTGTGAGAATGTGTGATCTACGTGTGGTAATGGAATAGCTCACTAAACTTAACAGTTAACACCAATAAGATAGGCGATGAACACGCAGGAATGAGTAGACCTTACAATGAACTATGACTCTGTCTTCTAGCAACTTATGGAATTGCTCAGCTCCATATTTCCAATCGGCTGTGCTGTACAAATAACGAGAGTAATATCAATACAAAGGGGGAAATGCCAAGGTAGGAACAACTAGATTATTCATAGTTGCAATATACATGTGCGGATGCATTGGGGAAAATAGTAACGTGTTAAGCTCAGCAGCTAGTTAGGCACTCTGAATTCATTGATATGGGATGGGACCTAATTTTGCTCATTTGTTGAAAGTGCCAAACCAGTCGAATCCGTGTGAACCATGTAGCATGAAGCGATGCCCCATCTCAATTCAGTCCGCTACCATGACATTCTAATTCTAAGTCATCAAATTGTTCCATTTTATTGTCAAAAAGTAAATAGAAACTTGGAGCTCGCCCATGCTCATTTCCTACTATACCAACCAGAATTCACAAATAGCAGTAAAAACACATCAGATAACTATCGCGTCAATCGCAAATTCGCAAAGCTTTCGAGACAACCAACGGGTCCCATAGAAGAAGAAAAACGTACGTACGTGTTACTACGAGGATCAAGCAATTTAGGAAGCCAAATTACTTTTCTTTCCTGAAAAGTGAAGCCAAACCACTGGACAAAACAGAGAACAAGATCGATGCCGGGTCGCCGCAGGAGGCCCAAAAGCTTAGTAAGTGGGCACGTACCTCCCGACGATCCCGTGGACCATGACCACAAGGTGGTCGGCCCCGCCTACGGCCGGCGCCGGCGCCGGCGCTGCCGCCTCCTCCTCGGGCGCCGCCGCCTCCCGGCAGTCTCGACCTGCCAGGTCGCCCATTTAACTGCC
>CBMN011744925.1:0-11200 GCA_000582825.1 Hordeum pubiflorum | reverse complement strand
ACAAAGCTACAACAGCCCTCAAGTATGTTCTTCCATAATAGGCAACTACAAGCATACAACATTTTCATGACTTTTATTTACATACGATTTTTCTGTGAAGGAAAGTGTTGATCCAACATTGACTATTTAGTGAGGTCTGCCGCCTCGCGCAGTGGCGGCAGGGCCCACTGCCTCTGTCCGTTCCGTCGCGGAACAGTTGCTACAACGGATAACGGGCCGGCCGCCTCGGATGCTGGCGGCAGGTGCCGGCCACCTGGACTGGTGGCGGCAGGTGACACGCGCGCCAGACATTTTATTTGGCAGGTGGTCCAATCTGGCAAAAGCATTCGGCAGATGGTCCTTTTGGACAAAAAATCGCGCTCTTAGATCCAAACAAACATTCAAAGAATTACTGTAAGGACAAGCATTGGCTGTTCTTCTTGCAGGCTTAAGATTCTGAGACAAGATCAAAGAAGAGCACGGATACACGATTTAAGGCTTTTAAGAACCGTGCTAGCTCAGCCGATGTTTCCTTGTTTTTCCTAAATCTCATTGTCAAATCCCAAGTTCTCCACGCATACATGTAAGTACATGACAAACTACAGATTTGACACACACGCACACATGGAGTGCTCAATCTAAACTAAACTCTACCGATCATCTCATCTCATCCCATCTTCTTTACAAGTCTCTCTGAACCCCGAGAACCCAAAACACAAAGAGACGGTAGTACCGTCCGAGCTCTTGTACTAGGCCTTCCCCGCCATCCCGGCTGCCGCCCTGTCGTTGCTCTTCCTGGTGACCCGGATGTAGAAGAAGATGACGGCCATGACGGCCGCGGCGAACCCGGCGAGGATCACCTCGGCGCCGGCGATGGACCGGTCGTGCCTCCCGCCGCCAGGCCGGGCCACGCCGTCCGGCCCCTCCGCCGGCAGCGGCGTCGGCGCGTCCGCGGTGGCGCCCAGCAGCGGCCTGGCCATCGCCATGGCGACCACATCGCCAAGAACCGCCAGAAGCAGCACCAGCCTCTGCTGGGACAAGAAGGCACACCTCGCCATTGCAGCAACTAGCAGCTCTCAATGACTCTGTGTGTAGTGTAGGCTCTCCGGTCCGGAGTTTTGTGAGCTGGAGATGTGGGGAGCAGAGCAGAGCAGGAGAGGGTTAGTAGAGGAGTGGGTGCGGGTGAGTGAATATATAGGCCGTGAGCCGAGCTGGAGGCGGGGAGTGAGCTGGAGGCTGACCATGGTCGCAGGCCCCGGTTGGCGCACATGAGATTGGAGAGGAGGTTGGGATCGGGGGAGATTGTCTCGGGGAGGGCTGGAGCGGGACGGGTGCTGCTGTGCTGGTGCTGGTGCTGGGCAGCGGCATGGCTGGCTGAAAGAGTGGGAGGACGACGTGACGTGTCTTTGGCCTTAACTTCGAGTGGTTGGCTCTGTACTAGGCTACGTACTTATGATTATGAAGCGATGCCTATTTCTTGCTATGATTATGAAGCGATGGCTAGTCCTATTGTACATATTTTCTCAGCTCCAGCTTTCATACAAGCTTCCTTCGTTTTTCTCCACTCACTTTGTACGTAGCGTATGATATTCTTTTCCCGCGTTTTACTCATTCAGGTGTGCGTAGTGTTACCATTTTCCGTGCATTTTGCTATCCCTTGCAATCCCTCTGAAATACTACATGCCGTGCCGTGCAGTGCCGCTGTTTCCAGTTGGGCCGGCAGTCAGCAGCTGGTCTAACATTGACCGTTGCCGAAAGCGCCCGGCGGCCATCTCCTCTCCTTCTCCTTGTTTGGTGGAGCGAGGAGAGGAGAGGACGGGCGGCTTGCTGTCTCACGGCCACGCCCAGCTGGATGCCAGCCGGCTGGCTGGTTAGTACAATTGCATGGCTACACGACTAGTACTCCTGCTACCACTGTTCGCAGTCAGAATACGCGTTTGGCGCCGGGGTGCGGGGCGCCCGCCCTACCTACAGGAGTAGTATCTACGTGTACGTGCAAACACTGCTCCGCTTTGCTCGGCTTCATTTACAATTACCACCACCTTTTCTACCTACTAGAGGACAGCACGTACGTACGTTACGCGAGCGAGTGTGATATCTCCCTTGCTCGTGGTTGTGCTTCGATTTCTAGAGTCATCCAGCCAAACCCGGCCTGCGGGATTTTGATTATCCTCTCTCGACCGTCCGCTTTAACCCCGGCGCGCAAAATAAAGTTGGACCCATCACTCGAGCCGACCCACCAAAGCATCGGACCGACCGGCAAAGCATGCACTGTCTCGAATCAAGGGAAAGGCTCCGTACCAAGAAGGATCTCGATCCGCAATCCAGCGCGGTGTCAAACAGGAAGAGCACACGTGTCATGGGATCGATAAATCTTCAGTTTTCCGTGATTATTTTCTACGTGGGCCGATTTACCATGTTTTCTTTTGCAATGAGTTTCGATGGAGCACCTCCATTTGAAACTAGATTCATGGTTTTTCCTTTTCTTTTTAGAAAGTATAAAGTTCAACCAACAGCATCAACATACCCAGCTTCACGTCAATTTTGAACACTGCGATCAGCAAGCAGCAAGTAGGAGAGAGAGGCCTGCAATCCACGTTTACACAGACAAAGCTGTTTCCCCTGCTAATAAGTGGTGTGTTTAGTTACCCTGCCTTTTTTGTAGCCTGCCCTGCATGGCTAAGCTACTTAGACCCCAAGTCTTGATCTGGTGCAAATCTAAAGCAACCGGAGAATCTCCCTAAAGAAACCACGCACGCGGTCAGGTCGGTCTTGGTCGACCGCAGGTTAACGCAAATGGGATCCACTGAGCAACCGGAGGATCCACCGTCAACCTGCCATCGTAGTAGACGATGTGTTGTGTTCGCCGGTCTTGGGAACATGGCAAAGACAGGGGCGCAGCTCCAGCTACACAGATCCGCTAATCCTCTCCTCACCTGAACCAACCATGTTATTTGCTTCGGTGCAGGGAGTTAGTGATTGTGCTCAGCGTTTGGTGTCTATGCTTGCTTCTTAGTTTATGAGGTTTGGTGATGCATCAAACTATGGATTTGCGTACCTGCCAGTGCCAGCAACTGAAATGATGATTCGCATGCAAACGATTTGTCTAGCAGCTGAGTTCAGGTTTTGAGCAGATACATGCAAAGCCAGCACATTATGAGACAATGAGACGACATATGACCCAAACAAAAGAGAAAAGATGCTTGCCAAGACTATAATGCTAGACCAAACACAGCAGGTGAAGCAAGCAATACTGGAACAAGGCAGAACAAAGCATCACACTGTCGCACACAAGCAGACAGATGCATGTGCAGCAAGGAAACAACAGCTGAACCTTCGCAAATCAACAACCAAACATCATCGGTGGGAGCGATATACTTCCGCCAACCGAGCTAAATGCTGTGAACCTATTATTGACTCATCTTATTGTTTGGTGGTACAAGCCCACTCATGTATACAACAAAAAGGGGACTCACATAAGGAAATGATGCCCAAAACCAGAAAGAGCGTATCAGCACAAGAAAACTATGGTGGGTTACAGTGCGACTCAAAAGGTGTTCAAATGCTGCTTTGGATCAATTATCTCAGGTCAAATCTGATGAATGTCTTGTGGTATCGACAGTGCACCGTAATCATCTGCCATTACCTGCAATCAAAGGAAAAAAGTTCAACCATTTTGTATTATTGACAAAGGCACAATATGGTCAGATAATACAGGCATGCAAACAGTTGTACACATGTAATATGGATGGAAATAATCCTCTTACCTTGTATTGCCGACCCTGAAATATGTATTCGACGAGCAGTAGCTTCGGATCTCCAGGGCAAGGATCATAGAAGCCCATTATTCCGGACTTCTTTATCCCCTCGTGAAGCTGTAGGCGGCATAAAGAGGACATTCAGTCGGATAACCAGATACATGTGCCAAATGGTTTAACCTACTTAATCTTAAAGAAGAGTGCAATGGATCACAGCCAATCTGGAGATGTAATATATACTGAAATATAGCCTAGCAGGGAAGCAACAGTAGCATGCACTAGATCTTTAGCCATATTTTTTATGTAATTTCCCCTCTGGTTTTTATGCAACGCGTCCATGCTTCAAAGGTTTAAGTTTGACCAACAAAATGTGGGTTACGCGATACAAAACTGATGCCGTTGGATTCACATTCAATAGCATTCTCGAAAGATGTCATTTTTGTGAGCTGTGACACACAACCTACATTTTATTGGTCTAATAATTGCTGGCTAAACTGAATCCTGAAATGGGCAGAGGCCTTGAAAGGAGTATGAGTTGAAAGTTGACTTGTTGTGAGGCCTATATCAAGTTGCTAGTATCTGCGATCATGCAGCAGATATATTCATGATCTCATTCGAAAGTAATGGGGACTGAAGCTGACTTGTTCTCCTTACATGTATGCACATATATTTAGGAGGCAAAACCTATAAATATAAAACGGATACAGGCAAGCTATTCCTCGATTGTCCTGAGCATGTTTATGCAATAAGCGGCCTAGTACAGTATAGTGCTCTAACAGACCCAGGAGAACTTAATTAAACCCTCCTCCTGGAGCTTCTATAGTCCAAAGAGGAATTGCTAGCCTAAGATACCTTGCTGAAACGAGAAACTGAAGGTAGTAAAAGAAGAACATAGATTTACTTTACGAAAGATAAATTTCGAATGCATGGGTTGTTTTAAGAAATACAGTATATGATAATTTTATGACAGCTTCCATTTGCAAGTTGCAATCCACAAGTACCATACTGATATCATTGGTCTTCTAACAGAAACACAAACCAGAAGAGCAATCACAACAATAAACTATGTAACATCACGGTTCTTGTCAAGTGCTAGGTTTATATTTCACATAAATAACTTATAAACAATATGACTGGAACATACCTTGAGCTGACCAGCCTCGGTCACGAGGAAATTGAGTGGGATCGTCACATCTAATACTTGTGAAGCCACATTATCATCTATCTCACTCAACTGACTACTCTCTTTGATCTTTTTATGATTGCCATACAGAGCTTTTGTGATTACCAAACCATCACTCTCCTGCTGTTTATTCTTCTTGCGATTAGAGACGGGTTCCAGCAATCTTTGTGATTTTTTAGCTGCTTGTCTAGCTTCTGTTAGCTATACAGAGAAAGATGTCTTCAGTAAGTACATGATACAGGAAAATACGTCTTCAGTCACTAGATGAGTTGATATCATACAAAAATATGAAATTTCGACAAGAAAAGCACTGCATCAATGCAGTCGAGGGGTATAAGCTAAATTCTGCAAGTAGCAGAACCTGAGAAACAACAGTCTGATTTATTATCAACATACATAATAAATTATGTTAAAGAGAAGTAAATGGCTAGTCACAACTATGCATCTTGCCAAAATGGGCTGACCCAAGCTATTTGTGCCATATAGAGCCTTCATTGTTGAAGTGTATATGTGGATTGCATAGCCCTTTCCATCAGTTCGGACTTTTGGTTGCTTTGGCTAGTGCATGAAGCTTAACATGGTATCAGAGCCTAAAGTCTTGAGTTCAAGTCCTGGCTTTCACAATTTATCAAAAAAATTGCTGCAGCCCCCCACATATAGGCCTCTTGAGCCATACCTCCGAGTCTGTCCACGTGTTGACTTTCCGCGTCACACGTGAGAGGGGGTGTTGAAGTGTATATGTCGATTGCCTAGCCCTTTCCATTAGTTCGGACTTTTGGTTGCGTTGGCTAGTGCATGAAACTTAACATGGTATCATAGTTTAAGGTCTTGAGTTTAAGTCCTAGCTTTCGCAGTTTATCTAAAAAATTGTTGTTGCCCCCCTTGGTCCACATATTGGCCTCTTGAGCCATACCTATGAGTCTATCCATGTGTTGACTTTCCGCGTCACACGTGAGAGGGGGTGTNNAAGTGTATATGTGGATTGTCTAGCCCTTTCCATCAGTTCAGACTTTTGGTCGCGTTGGCTAGTGCATGAAGCTTAAGAGACGTCATGTCCTGAATGGTCATTTCCCCCTCGGGATTGCTTCGGCTATAAACAGCCACCTAGACACCCCATTTGAACAGAGATGGTTGGTTGCTCTATGTTATTCTGACAGTTTGTTTGAACACCCACTCCCGACGGATTTTCAGTTTAAAATCCACCTAGAGAAAAAACCCGGAGCCAAAAAATAAAATAGTGCTTTAGCATCACACAGTTCTAAGTCTACTACCCTTATCCTATTACACTTGAGAGCTGCTAACTCTCACAGAGTCATTTTTGTTTGCGAAGGAAGTCTGTGAAGGTTTTGGAGATCGCCTCCTTGAGTAATCAAGACAAGTTGACGAACTTATTATCGAGGAGAACATGACAAAGATACTTTATCTTTTGTGTTAGATCACAAGTCACTCCAACCAGACATAGCTCTTTTACAAAATAGTGAACTGGTCTATCAAATACCATGTCACCATCTATCACCACAAGTTTCATCTTTACTGTGAAATACTTTCAGTTGTTGATCTTTTGTTGTGCTTCAGTCATGTAATTTATCTTCGGTGCATGTACTTGTTTTGTTTCGATATCAATTCTGTCAGTAGTTTTCTATTGTAGGTAAGTCACTTCATAGCTATTTTTCCGCTGCTGTGTTTTGAGAGATTTCAAGTTTCTTGAAGAAAAAATATTACATCTCCCATTCAACCACCTCTGGTAGACATACTTTGTTCGTACAATGTACGTGACCAGAAGTAGGACGATTGAGGTGTCTCGGTAAGGCGCTGCTTGAGAGACAATGTTATGTGAGAGACCGCCCACCATTGACAGATTACTATATCTTATATTCTACGGCATTGACCCAACCATGGCGTGTTGGTAGTCGAAAGATAAACACTATTCAACTTTGCTAGTGGAACGTGATCGTGCCTAGATACTAACGTTACTCATCTAAAAGATCACATTAATTCTTCTTAGTTTATTTCTTTCTTTAGTTCCCGCATTTTATTTTTCATTTCTCTTTGTACATAGTTTAATATGTTTTTTTTTGCTTTCCGTAGAAACCTACTAGAATAAACTATTTCCCAACGTCTGTTTGGATGTGAGCGTAGCTGCATCCTTGACAGCGTGATTTGCGGGGTTGGTAGTGTCATCGTTTTCGCTCCCTAATGGTTAAACGCTTTACTTATCTCTAAATTGCTACAATACCATGTGTACTTGTAGGACATCAAGATGTCTGACATATCCACCCAAATTGTGCTGCCAAAAGTCAAGAACATCCATGTAGCCAATTTAAGTTGATCACATGGGGCACCTCAGACAAGTGTGAAACCAACACATCAAGCAAAAGTCGAGTCACCTGGTCTATTGTTGCAGACGTCATCTGGAGCCATGTTGAGCACTCCAAACCTCTCCACTAATCGGGAGGCACGGGAGCGCACAACGAAGAACCTTCGTCAAGTTGAATGGGGAAAATGATCTTTGAAGCTGAAAATGGAGCTCCCTCGAGTGTAGAAATGTTAACTTTGAATTATGTTCATAAAGGAATAATGCATGTATTTCTGATATTAACTATGGCCTAACAGACATCATCTTACACACCAACCCAAGAGGGATAGTCATTCGGTGGTGTTCATGTGTATCCGATCTGAAACTGATTGCTTGCTTCATGAAGATCTTGAGCGCAGCCCAGAGATAATAATTTTAGCATTATCATAAGACTGAGATTTTGCAAACAAGCAATAAATTTACAACGAGTGACATGGGTGAAAAACAGTTATTCCCCCGCCTCTCTTTGCTATCACTTGAAGGAAGAAGCACTCTGCCAAGACGATTGTTGGATGTGGTCTTTTCGTAATTTTACCTCAGCCGCCTACGTTAGAGTTTGTCACTCTTTGTACTACCCTTCACGATGTGCTCCTATACCCTTCCATTTTGGGTCGGCCTCTACTAGCAGCGTCTATGTGGTTAGTCGACTTACAAGTTGCCGTTTGAGGACACGTCTTCCCTTCATGGAGCGGAAGTTAAGGTGTTGGTTGAATGTACGTGCAAGTTTTTTTTACTTATCTTCTTTATTGGAAAGAGTTCACCATTGACCGCCTTGCTATCCGTGGGTGGCCGCATGAGGGGTTTGTTCTGTTGTGTCTCATGGAGTATGAGACTAATGAGCATCTCATGTGTGGGGGTCTATTTAGTGTGTATGGTGCCTAGGCCATTGTTACATGCTAGTTATCATTTGGCATCAATCATGTTCCTAATGTTCGGGACCGCAGAACAAGCATACTGATCAACATGAAGTGCCTAAGAGGAAAAATTCCAGTAAGGTCCTCATCTATGTCCTTTGGAATGTTTGAAAGGAGCGAAACCTTAGAATTTTAATTAAAGTTTCCTTGTCGGTGTTAGATGTTGCATTTCTGGTTAAAGAGAGGAGGTTTGCCATGGCTGCCATGTAGTCCATTTATCTTTTCTCCTTGTAAATATCATGTATTGAACTATTTTGTTTTCTCCAAAAATTGGCAGAGTGCCTACATGTTACATCTGAAAAAACAAATATGATCACCACTTTAAATTCACCGTTACATAGCTTTATGTTAGTATTTAGAAACAACAGAGCTTTTACGTTACGAAAATATTTCTCATGACAAAATCCGGTACTATAATTTGAAATTTTAAAGTTTAGCAATCTATATTAATGTCTTTATATCTTTCAGTAGCGTAATGGCATCTTTTTTTAAAAAAAGGGTGTGCCAAGTTTAGTTATAATATACTTCCTCCATTCCATAATGTCGTGCATATAAATATTTTAAAAAGTCAAACTTCACCAACTTTGACCAAGTTTGTGGAAAAAAAAAACAATTACATTTAGAATGCCTAACATATGCCATTGGATTCATCATAAGATGTAGATTCATATTATATATTTGGTATTATAGATATAAATAATTTTGTCTATAAACCTGATTAAAGTTGACAAAGTTTGACTTTTCGAAAAATCTGTACGCATTACATTATGGAACGGAGGGAGTGCTATCTACAACGTTAGTGTATTTTTTTTTCTTTTAAACAACGAGTCCCACGTTATTTCTTGTATGGAAAGTTATTACGTTGTAGCGTCATCCCATTCCTATCACAGAAAAGAAAAGTGTTATCGCGTCTCGTGATGAAGGGATCATACCCCGTGTGAATTCGAAACGGAGATTTTCCTTTTTGAAAAGAGTTTGAAACGGAGATCGCTACAGCATGGTGTTGTGTTGAGTCCAAACACCGCGACCCGTCTCCCGCAGTCTAGGCATGCGGCCCTCCTCGCCCTATATAGCAGTGCCGCCCCCGGCGCTCCAACCAAACCAGCACCGAACCCGAAACAGGCCAGGACTCCACGAGCAGTTCAAGGCAGCCACCTGCCAGCCAGCCTCCAACGCTCACCCACCCCCGCCCCGCCACGCCTCGACCACGACCATGTCCTCCTCCTCCTCGTCCATGGGCGCGCTCGCCGCGGCCACTGCCATGGCGCTCTCCGGCTCCCTCGTCCTCTTCTCCCTCCGCCGCTTCGCCAAGCCCAGCCTCGACGACGACGCCCATGCTTCTGACGACCCCGCGTCCCTTCGTCCATGCCTCTCCTCCCCCTCAGGTAGGCCGCTGCTGATCTCGTGACCTTTCCTCTTCTACTTCTTTGTGCACGGGATCCTGACCGAGCTGTCTTGATTCTTGCGTAACAGAGAAGCGGCCGCGCGGCGGGAAGCTGTGGCGGAAGGGGGAGAAGCGGGTGCGCTTCGCGGAGGGCGTCATCGACAATGAGGGCGCGCTCCCCGCGGCCAGGTCCTCCTCCATGCCCCCGCCGGCGCCGGCATCGGCCGAGCCGACGTGCAGGGGAAGCGTGACGGGATCGGACCACCGGATGCCGGCGAACCGGGAGGCGCTGTACCGCGGCATGCTCCGCGACCGCTCCGTGCACAGGACCGCCTACTCCTACTGACCGACCACCGACCGGCCGACCCGCCGCCCGCCACCGCGCTCGATTAGTTGCCAGAGCTAGATTAGCCAAGCCCGTCCCCGTCCCCTGCTTTTGCTTGGTCCTGTTGCTTCTTTCTTGGGTTTCTTGCCGTGCCGTTGGTGTCTGGTTGCTTTGGCAGGCAGGCATGCTGTTGACTCCTGGTGTGCCAATGGATTATTAGCCAATTAGGAGTAGCAGTAGATGATTTACCCTTTGTTGTCGATCTGCTCTGTACATAAAACCACCTGTCATTTTGTTTTGTCGTAAGATGAGAAAAAGGATGATGATGGAAGCCTGGGTTCAGTTTGCTTCGTATACGCAGTTGCCATCTCAATTAGTTTTACTAGTTTTGTGTGAACATATCTTGAGTAAGAGTATATATCTTCATCATCACTTTAAAAAGGAACGGGTGATTACTTGATGGAGAGCTGGGGAAGGCTGTTGTTGGGTGCGAAACGGGCATGCGGTTCCACGGCCACGCGGGTAAACGCCGGACGCGTGTTGACCGCGGACTCGGCCGTCCAGCGGCGGGCGATGGAGCGCTGACCGCGGAGTACGAATGAATCCGAGCCGTGTTAAACTCGGTCGCTGCCGCGCTCAGCTCAGCCTGCGCCACCCTGTGTGAGGCGCGCTCATATTCAGCGACAGTAATTCATTTTCTCTCTCGGAAGCAAGTGTTCAACCCACAATATAGTAAGTCAGTAGCTCATGTTTCCTTTTGTCAAAATTAGTCACGTTTTCGGTTGAATATACAAGTTCACATGTTATTGCATGCATTATATTCATGATTTTTCCCATGGCTGGCAAGAAAGGTGTGCTGGCAAACACGGAAGTGCTGACTGCTTCCCTCGGTCCCCTACGGTGGTGGCTCAGGAAGCCGTTGCATCATGCAAGGATGATGCATTGAAAGGTTTTGTGTGTGTTGCACATGTGATCTCGCTCGGTTTGGGCCGTAAACAGGTTGGTGCCGGAGCAGGACAGGCAGTGCATGTTCACAACCGGCGAGGAAGATTCCTGTATCCACTTTTGGTGTAACTAGCGGGCGAAGGCACGGCGGCACGCCGTGACCATCGGAGAGCTGGTGTGTGCGCTTGTGTTTCTTTCTGTGATGAGGGAAAAGAAGACACTGGGTTCAAAAGCTGCCGCCGTGCCCATCGGAGAGCTGGTGTGTGCGCTTGTGTTTCTTTCTGTGATGAGGGAAAAGAAGACATTGGGTTCAAAAGCGAGCTTATGGTGCGAAAGTATTTGTGTCTTCAATTGGT
>CBMN011744911.1:0-10648 GCA_000582825.1 Hordeum pubiflorum | reverse complement strand
AAATGAGATTTTTTAATTAAAAAAATATTTTTAAGCATTTAAAATGCATGAAAAAATCTGAATGTATTTTTCCCACATTCTTGTTAGAATGTTGTGTTGTCTTGCAAAATTTGAAGTTTATAGGTTTGTTTCGTTTGAGAGAAACAACAAAGACAAATGTTCCTGTACGGATCTTGATGCTGAAATGAATGGCTTTGACAAGGGGTATCACGTAGGACCAGCTACAAGCGCTCATGGAGAACATAACAGGGTTGCATGCCGGTCGGCTGGCGAATTACAACCATACAGAGTCTACTGTCGTTGTATGGATGCATAGAGGTCCGAGTGATCGCGCGCGCGCGCCGGGCGGGCGGCCGGGCACCGGCGCGGACGGCACGGGCGCCAAACAGTGGCACGGACGCGTGGGCTCACGCTGTGCAGCGAGCCAGCGAGTGAAGTGGCCAACGACACATCGAACCGACGCTGGCCGAATTGGACTTGATTTTCTCCCTTTTCTGATCGGCACAGCACGATCAACGCGCCCCGGTGTCCAAACGGACCAAGCCCGCACTGCCGATCGCGAACGAGCGACTCCACCGGCCACCGCCACCCTGCGGCGAGGCGCGGCGGCCTACGACGTCTCTTCTTCATTCCGCGGCCAGATAGATGGCCGGGAGGTGAGCCCGATCGATCGCCTGCCGGCGGCGGGTGAGGTGACTGGGGTCATGGAGGGCGGTGGCGCTGGCGGGGAGGCGGCGGTGGAGTCGGACGCGCTGGAGTACACGCCGACGTGGATCGTCGCGGGGGTCTGCTCCCTCATCGTGATCATCTCCCTCGCCGCCGAGCGGTGCCTCCATTACCTCGGCAAGGTGACCCGCCCAAATCCAACCCCCGTCGCCCTCCTCCGTGTTTCCAGACGTCGTTTTTGCCGGTGATCTCTCCTCGTCCTGACGCGCTTAATTCGGAGTGCATGCAGACGCTCAAGCGGAAGCACCAGAAGGCGCTCTTCGAGGCCCTCCTCAAGGTGAAAGAAGGTACAGCAGCATTCACATTTTCTTCAGAGTTTCAACAACATTTCTTATTGCAAAATGTTCGCTCTTCGTTCACCATCTCACTTGTCCTCAATCAGATGTGCACAAATGATACTGATGCCTCCTGCATAAGCATGAGCTGCGTTCCCAGTTTCAGACTGTCTTTGGGTGTGTGTGATGCAGAGCTGATGCTTCTGGGGTTCATCTCTCTGCTGATGACGGTGTCGCAAGACGTGATCCAGAGGACATGCATTCCTCCCAGCTGGACCAACTACCTGCTGCCCTGCAAGAAGACGGAGGGGCATCCTGTTGCCGCTCTCGGCGGTCGCCGGCTGCTTCCTAAGAGTGTGCCGCGGTCCGACCATTGCAGAAACAAGGTGGATGAGCCATGGGTTTTATTTAAAGCAATACGTTTTGCACTTCCCCGGACCCTGCACAAGCGGGAGCTACATGCACCGGGCTGCCCTTTAATACGTTTTGCACTTCATAATGCATACAATTTCAGTATAATTCAGGTTATGCCAGTGTACTGACGAATATGCTTCATGTAGTATGCTGCAGATTTATAATTTGGGATAGGATATGTGCACATGGGTCGTATTTCTTTATTGCCTCATTGCAACTAAAGGAAATAATAGGGGGATAAGAAAAGTGCATGACTACATGAAACATGTAACAAAATGGGAAATTGATCTGTAAGATAGTATCCATCCCGAGACAGAAAAACTGCTGACAAATTAGGCTTGTTGTTTAAATTACATGAGTACATGAAACATGTAACGTGTACATTGGGAAATTCATCTGTAACGTAGTATCCATCAAGCATTATTGACAAATTAGGCTTGTTATTTAAATTATACAACTACATGAAACATGTAACATGTACTAACAGATTGGGAACTTGATGTGTAACATAGTATCCATCAAGCATTGTTGACAAATTAGACTTGTTGTTTAAACATTTAAGGTAGTAATGTGGAAGAGCACAAGTTCAAATATTGAAACAGAAGCTAACTACCAAAATCATATGGCAGCACTACAGAAATATAGTACTCCGTATAACATATGCTTGTCAGTTGCTAACTACGGATGTTACCTTCCTCACTGAATTTTAAAAGTGAGTGAGCACAAAGACAAAGAGTCAATGGTCATTGTGTTTCCATCTCATCTTTGTGCTATATGACTTTAGCCCCAGTTCATCTAACATCTTAAATGATGTGCAATGCTGCGAAATAAACGTAAATGATCCTAGGTAACCTTGCGCTAACTCCAGCTTTTTGTGTTCCCAGGGAAAAGTTCCTTTGCTGTCGCTCGAAGCGTTACATCAGTTGCATATTTTCATTTTTGTTCTGGCTATCACCCATGTGATTTTCAGTGTTCTCACCATGGTTTTAGGAGGAGCCAAGGTAAAATTTCACAACACTGGTTTTGGTTTAATGGTTTTTTTTAACTGCACGAGTGATTGATTTTGTTCGCAAGTTAACTTGAACACTGTTCTATTGCACAGATTCGCCAATGGAAACACTGGGAGACTGAAATTCATCAAAACGATGCAGGAAACGGTCGGTTGCTGCCCTGCATTTTGACCTACTAAATACCTTTACTTTAGATATAATTTAATGCTAGAAATGTATGTATAAGGGGAAAAAAATAGGCTGCCTTCTTAACACCAGTTATGGCTTATGCAACCCTGTGAAACTGCAGGACCTAAGAAGTTGACGCAGGTTGAACAATTTGAATTTATCAAGGAACGTTTTACTGGCGTTGGCACGGAGTCTACGTTGTTGAGCTGGATGGTAAGAAATGCATCCCATATAATCAATCATATGGTTTTCAGTCAAAACACCACGGTTTTTTTTATGAACATATCCAAATTCTTATTAAACCAACTAATCAAAAACGTTCCTTCAGCATTCTTTTGTCAAGCAGTTTTATGCTTCGGTCACAAAATCGGACTATGCGACCATGCGACTCGGTTTCATCATGGTAAGGATCATAGTTCAACAGCATGCTGACGCTCTATCCTCTCTCCATTTATATGAAAATTAACAGGAGATCATTTTCTCTGCAGACGCATTGCCGAGGAAACCCGAAATTTGGCTTTCACAGATACATGGTGCGAGCTCTGGAGGCCGATTTCAAGAAGGTGGTTGGCATAAGGTAATCCAAACTTGGAATTTGTAGTTTGATGGTGTTTAGATCGACGGTTCAGGTGATTATTTTTGTTCATTTACCAATAGCTGTTGTCGAGCGCTGACTGAGTGGCCTGATCAATCTTTTTACCCTTGCTTCCACTTAGGTGGTACCTGTGGATATTCGTGGTGATATTCATGCTGCTGAACGTCAATGGTAAGTTCCCAATCGCATTGCCATCTTAACTGCTCACAACTATTTCAGCATCACATTGATACCACTTGCTGACTGGCCTGCAGGCTGGCACACCTACTTCTGGATCTCCTTCGTTCCTCTCATCGTAAGCGTCCCTGAACCCCAGCACGCAGACTAAAAGTGTGATGTGAATTTCTGAGGGTAAGCTTCTTCTTCCTTGTGCTGCTTGCAGCTCCTGCTGGCGGTGGGCACGAAGCTGGAGCACGTGATAACGCAGCTGGCGCACGACGTGGTGGAGAAGCACTCGGCGATCGAGGGCGACCTGGTGGTGAACCCGTCGGACGAGCACTTCTGGTGCGGCAAGCCCAGGGTCATCCTCTACCTCATCCATTTCATCCTCTTCCAGAACGCCTTCGAGATCGCGCTCTTCTTCTGGATCCTCGTAAGTGCCTCCTACAAAAATATATATCAGCATAGCGTGGATGGACGAATGCTGACTTATAATTTACTCATGGATTGCAAGACCACCTACGGATTCAACTCGTGCATCATGGACCACGTCCCCTTCATCGTGCCGAGGCTCGTCATCGGGTTCGGTCGCGTTGCCCCGTCGATTTTTCGCCCTTCGCATTATTATTATTATTATGAAGAAGAAGCAAGCAAGCAGCCATGTTTTTTCTGAAGGTTGAGGCTCAAGGACTGTTGGTTGTTTGCATTTGGTCGCAGGGCCGTCATCCAGCTGCTGTGCAGCTACAGCACGCTGCCCCTGTACGCCATCGTGACGCAGATGGGGACCTTCTTCAAGAAGGAGATCTTCGACGAGCACGTCCAGCAGGGGCTGCTGGGGTGGGCGCAGAAGGCCAGGATGAGGACGGAGTCCTTAAAGGACGCTGCTGCAGCCGTGGCCGGACCCGCCAGGCACGGCCCGTCGTCCCGGATGGAGATGCTGCGGCGCGCCGCCGCCGTGATGCAGTGCCGTCGCGCGCCGCCGAGATGAAGTGCCATGAACCAATCAGCCGAGACACAACCTACCTAGCGACGACAGCAACTAGTTGTACCTCAGGAGAATGATAACTGTTACACCTTCAAAGACCTGGTTTGCTTTAGTAAACTGCCAGAGAGCAAGAAATGTGTAGGCAGCTGATAATAGTAGTAGTACAAGATACCAGTATTACATTTGTTTTTACTACAGCTCAACAGGTAAAACCCTCGACAAGCACCAGTACAACAGCCAAGACTGACAACGGAAGTACACTTGTACGGCTGTAACGACCGTCTTACGGTTTGCAGCGACAAACGAAGCAGACTAACCCATTCACCATTGGCAGGCTTGCCTCTGGATCTTGGAGTTCATGGTGCCCTTGCCCTTATCCTTGTAAGCGTTCCTCGAGTTGAGGGGCCTTCTCCGCCCGAGGGCGGCTGCCATCGCCCTCTTCCTTTGCTTGTTCAGCTGCTTTGTCAGCAATGCATCGTCTTCATCCTCGGTATCCTCAGACGAGTCATCGTCGTCGTCGCCTCCTGATTCGGATCCCTTAGGGTCCTCAATGCCATCAGCGGTTGGATCTGTCGATTTGTTCTCGCCACTGGGACTTGTGCTTGTTGCATGCTGAAAGGTAGAGCAGCAGAAGTAAGCAATATCCATTGGTAAGTTTGTCTAGTCAGTCGGATGAATATATTACTAACCTCTTTAGAATAAGTTTCAGATTTATCTGAACCCATCGCAACAAGATCAGGCGCACCTTCAGGGTCCTGAACAATATCCACCAAAACATACTTCAAAAACTGGTAAACTGAGAAAACTGAAACTGCTGGATAGCTTTGGCGACAGAATTTACAAGTTAGAAAAGTATTTAGAGACAGATCAATACCTGGTCTACTATTTTCAAGGAGCTGATTTCAGAAGACATGGCATCACCACCTTCACTTTCTTGTTCTGACGTTGAATCGTCATCATCTGAGCCGGAATCATGTTCTTCAGCATTCTCATCAATGAACTGTAATCAGGTGAAAGGAAGAGAACGTCAGTAATCACCAGGATCTATGTAAATTTAAAACGACTGCACATGAGAAGGAACATTCCATTTTTATCTAAAACTTCAACATAATTTTGTGATCTAATAATGTTATTGCCTTGAAAAAGTGCATTGTCACAAGATCCCCGTATGGTCACGTCCCCATTATCAACATTAACCAAATGACAGACTTCTGCCTTTATAGCAAAATCTTATAGATCTTCAAAATGAGAAACTCATCAATATGAGTTTTGTACCAACATCTGACCCACCTTTTCTATCTCCACTTGCTCTTTTTTGGTGAAGCCACTGGCAGCTAGTTCTTTGTCCAACGCACCAGAAGACTTTTGAATGGACAGAAAGGACGGCCTGCCACTGTCATCATCATCAGTTTCAGAACCATCTTGTCCGCCTTTCTCTGTAAGATTGAACCTAATACAAAAGGAAGACAAAGCTTAATAATAAAATCTGTTGTGGAGGATAAGATGGTATTTTTGAGATTACATTCGGAGGTGATACCTTTTGTTAAAGAACTTGTAGATACACCCAATATCTCGATCAAAATACCTGCAAAAGCAAACCTCATGAATACTGAACAGAAAGCAGTCCTCTCTTAGGCGTTAGCTATTAGAATATGCTACATACATCTGGGCGTTCCGGTGTGAAACAGATACCATCTGTGGGAAGTCGATCATCGTAACAGTTTCATCATCGTCAATCTGCAGAACATCAAAAAGCATGAAGGATAAAATATAGGGTAAGATAGATACTGACAAATCACATAACAAAAAAACTTCAGTTATGCTTGTTGAAGAATTAAATACTGAAAACACCATTCTGTTCAACTCGAAAGGACAATTTGAAGGCATGTGTTTTCTTTCATACACATGGCAAATCTTGATAAAGGTTACGATCCAAAATCACTATATTTCTCTCTGAAACCTCCAAAACCACTGACATCAGAGCATACTTCAAAGAAGCAGCACCGAAAAATACATACTTGGTTCATAAACATGATGCAAACTACAGAATCTCAAACATTGCAAAGGCAATACGAGAAAGAGAGAAATGAAGAACGGAAAAGCTGATTTATCCGAGTGTAATAATGATAAGAGGGGGTAAAAGTAGATATACCATGATATTGAATTCATTAAAATCACAATGTATCAGCCCATGCTCCGCCAAACGAATTACAAGACCAAGAATTTTGTCAAAAACATCATCTGGATTTTGCAATTCTCTTATCTGAACACTGCATAACAGAATGCAACACCTATGTCAGTCTCTGCGTAAAGGAAAAAAAGACTCATGAAAAAAAAATCATTTACAAGAATGTCAACTTACAGTGGATATCCCGGCACAAGTGACATAATCACACAGTGCCGATTGCAGTCCACCGCTGTGGGAACAGGGAATCCATGGTCTCCTAAAGCCTTCAAGTGGAATGAGAAAACAGTATAAGATTGTTAAACAATTAAGCAGATAGATAGATCAAATGAATGAAAAGTATAACCGTGCAAAAACCTTCATAAAAGCAAATTCCTTTAGGGCCGCAAGCCGTGATAGGTACAGCCAGTTGAAGCTCCTCCGGTGGGCTAAATAGTCACGCTTTGATTTGACAGCCCTAAAAGATGTCCTACCCAACCTATGAAGCTTCATGGCCAACACTGTTCCATCCTCCGTGGCAACCTCAAATATATCTATAAGAAAAATGAAACATTCCACATAAAGCACTTGACATTTGCTAGGTACAATCTAGGGTTCCATATCGCATTGCCATGGAATATGATAATCTAGTTTGGTTAGGCTTTTACATGATTGGGTGTTTAGAACTTTAGATGGCTGTTCTTTTTCTTAATCAAGTTGCAAACTGATATGTCATCACAGATCGTATATAACAGAACATGCAAGGACAAGCAGTGACTCGCATGTTTCACAATGTCTTTCTTGTGCAACTTTAAAATATACAGTTTTGCTAAAGCACATCTAGATGTGCTATAAGTATTGCACATCTAAGTCCTATGTCATTGATCTTACACGTCATGTGAGTATTTTTTTTTCTTTTTTTATGTTTGTTTGAGCCACTTAGATGTGGAATAACTAGGGCACATCTAGATGTGCCCTAGACAGATCCTTAAAATATAAGTAAAGCACAGGATAACAACCATAAACTGAGGTTAAATATATAAAATGAGCAGGACATCAATAATCCATGTACCTGACTCTTTTCCAACACCGATTTGGCGACCAACCGAAGCAAAGACTCCACGATTAACCAAAGTTTTTATGGCGAGGAAGTCATACCCAAGGTATGTGAGCCGAAACCCATCATCTATAACCAAAAAAAGAAAAGCAGCTATGATAATCCAGATATCCATCTAAGCATAAAATGAAGCAAGATTCAACATCAATGACTCACACTTTTTACAATCATGGTGCACCAGTTTGTTCTTCAACAAATTTCGCAGCACTTTATATGTGCCTCCATGCCTAAATCCAGAAAGAATTATAATACACTCACCAAGATAATGGAGAGATCTATTAAACCAAACAATATAGTCCATTTGAAACTGTTTTCCAAAGAATATTGAGCCCTAACACACAGAGAACCAAAGTTGTTTTAAGCGGTGGTCTTGGACCTCGACTTTTTCAGCACATGGTGGACATTACACTACTGCAGCCGAAAGTTCTGACAGTGAATTCCAACTTCGTTTTAATCAACAGTTACGTATACAACTACTGGTATTGTGCATCACAACTTGCAAAGGTGCAAAGCTTAACCGAAACAATGTGTGAAGTTCAGAACCAACAATTAACCTTAAGTGACATCCCACGAGCCATCATATCAACTAGCTAATCACCATCCCCACACTTGGCAGCTAAATACATCGACCACGAGCATCAATTTCCCAAACTACTCAAAGCAAAATTAACAAAAGAGCACGCGGCACAACTCACTTCAATCCGGCGATGCGGTCGACGAGCTCCGCGGGCACGATCTCGTGCTGCGAACCCAAAACCAAAAGCAAAGCGTCAGGGCGAACAGTCTCACATGGCGTCGGGCTAAGGCTGGCCGAGGAGTGGGGTTTAAGGCCTTACGTTGCGCATGCCCATCTCGCAGGCGGTGAGGACGCGGAAGTCATCCTTGGAGAGGTAGCGGAGGGCGTTCACGTCGAGCTTCATGGTCTACTCCTCGCAGCTGCTGACTGGAGTGGCAACCGGGCGGGCGGGCTGGCTGGCGGCGCTAGGGATAGATGGAGAGGAGGAGGTGGTCGGGGAGGAGGAGGGGGCGGCGGCTTGGAACGGCGGAGGAGGAGGGCGAAAGCGGCGGTGGACGGCGAGGGGTCGATGAGGAGGGCGGCGGGCGGCGACTGGGATGGTGGATGGGCTCGGCGGCGTCCTGGCGGCTAGGGTTGGTCTGAGCCGAGACACCACGAGTGTAGTGGGCCGGCCCACTCTGGCGATTCGCAGAGCGCTCTCCTTGAGCGGTTTTCGTTCTTCAGTTTTCCTGTCTATTTTAGCCCGCAAGGTCTTTATGAAAAATTAATAAAGTGGGTGCATGGATCAGATGCAGAGGCCGGGGGATCAACCTCAGTTTTCAAAAAAAAAAAGCCCGATAATAGGCTGTCGAATCTTTTTTACATACTACTCCTTCCGTTTCTAAATATAAATCTTTCTAGAGATTTCAATATAAATTACATACAAACGTATATACACTTATTTTAGGATGTAGATTCCCTTATAGTGCTTCATATGTAGTCCATGTTAAAATCTCTCATAGGACATATATTTAGGAACGGAGGGAGTATATAAAAAATAGTTGGATAGAAATTGTTAAAAAATGTTCATGTGTTTATGAAAATTGAGAAATTTAAATAATAGTAATATGGAAATGTTACTGATTTTCATTTTTTGAAAAAAAATGTCCTTGTATTTCTGAAAATTATTTACTGCATATTAAAAAGGTATAACGTATTAAAAATGTTGCCATCTTTAAAATATTTGAATTGCATTGTAGAAACTTCATCGTGCTCTTTTAAAATGTTCACAGTGTGTATATAAATGTTATAAATTTACAAAAACACAAAATTATTGAATGTTCACTGATTCTAAAATAAATTTTGATGATCTTCTAAAAAAATATTCATGATCAGAAAAGAGGAAAACGAGAAAAGGACAAAGGACAAAATAAATCAAAAGTAACCAAGAAAAGCCCAAAGGAAGTCGGTAGAGAAAAAATAAATAAAACAACAAAAACTAGTTGAGAAATAATACAGGAAGAAAGAAAAATGAAAAGTAAGGAAAAATGAACAGGAAAACCCCCAAAAGAAAGAAAACATGAAAAAATGGGGTGAACCATGAAAACCAAAAAAAGGAAAGATGAAACAAAACCGTTGGAACGAAATGAAACTGCTCCCGAGTCGCTCCCCGAGTTGGTCCGGCCCACTACGCTCCTCCTTGTGTGTTTGTCGAGCAATTTGACACAAATAAGTATCAAATAGGGACTTTCCTATGTAAGGATGTCAATTTTACCTATGGTCATGATATTCATGGATACCCGACCCACATGGATAGTGTGTGTGCATATTTTTATACCCATGGGCAGTGCTCGAACCCTGCTCGACTAGTCGTGGACTCGGGGGTAGGGCATAAGTACGTTTTATGCCCATGGGTACGCCCAGACCTTACCCGATTCTCTTAGTGTGTGCTATAAGCTCTAAGATACCGAGTCTTTGCATGTAAACTCTGTACCACATCCCTATCCTCCTCCCCATAACCAATTCCCTAACCATAGAAACCTCTCGGTAGCAACTTACTCCACCACACATTGAACTAGCAATTACACCACCACTCTTTTATGTTGTGTTGATCTATCCGATGGTTACCCATCGGGTATGAATACCTATAGAGTATGTGTATGGTTAAGATATGGGTATGTTTTTATGCCCATGAAAAATATGGTTATGGGTATGGATTATTATACCAGCACCATACTCTACCTATTGTCATCCTTATTGCTATGCCAAATCACTAGTTAACCCTCAAAATGGAAAAAAATACTATAATTATACGGTGGATAGGACCGGGCTTCATCGGTTAGGTAAATACTAGAAAATATACATGGCATTGCAATGGGAAAAATTGTATGTTCCTAACACAATAGTTGTATGAACCATCCAACCCAGTAAGTAAGGGTAGAAGATCCTTGAATGCATTGTGATCAGAGATGCACCCCTTGCAAGCTAGATTGTCGAACTGTTGCACGTTGTTGTATTGTGTGTGTGTGTGTGGGGGGGG
>CBMN011744900.1:0-17101 GCA_000582825.1 Hordeum pubiflorum | reverse complement strand
TTCAGGTAATCAACCCGCCGTCCATATTTAAGTCAGACGAATTGTTTTTTTCATTTTAACAGAAACCCCCCTAACTTTTCGGCTAATCAATTCGCAATTTATCTAAAACAAAATTATCCATATCTTTTAAACCGTAACTCTGATTTTAGCATGTTATATATGAAATTTGATTAGAAAAATGTGTAGAATCTAAATATGATGTTATTTTTAGCTGTTAAATATTTCCAAAATATTTTTTTGGTGCAAACTTAATCTATAATGCACAGTCCATTTTTCTTTCGTACCGACGGCGATCCGAATTGCAAATAAACAACCACTAAAAACAGATTGAGAGGAAAGAAAACATGGATAACCACACATGCACATCTATGAAAAACCTTACGGGAAAAACAACATATTTCTCATCTTATTCCGAGAGAGAGTGCGCGCGCGCGAAAGACGCCTTAGGACTGACCACATTCAAATGCGTTTTAGACACCGAGGCCACCGTCGGCAACACAAATGTGATACCATGTGAAAATAAAAAACGTGAACCTATTAGGGTCTTGAGTCATGGTTATCGAGTTAAGAACGTGTGTTATTTTCTCTCTCGTTGCAACACACGGGCTCTTTTGCTAGTGATCTCTAATCTTACGAAGCAAACAATTAATGTCTAGGAATATAAAACTTATGAAACACTACTCTCTAACACCTTATATACCCCCCCCCCGCGCAAAAAGAACACCTTATATTTTTTTTGAGGGCTCTGACACCTTATATTTGTGTGAACGGAGGAAGCAGTGGTTGGATGGTTAAAGTGACAATGGTATCCTCGTTCCACCATGATTCAAGTCTTGATGCTCATATTATTATTGAATTTCCGGTGATGCGCATTCAGTGGGAGGAGATGTTCCTGTCGACGACGACACGTCTATGATGACTTTGTAAATCTCAAGATGATATGCCGACTCAGTCTTTTGAAGGTGCTCATAGGAATAGGATGTGCGCGTATGTGTTTATAAGGATAAGTGTATGCACGTATATATAAACCTTGCGTCCTTAAAAATAATAATCCTTTTTGAACCAAAATGTTCCTGAGTTGAGCGCAATCGTGTGGCTGGCGTATGCCATAATAGTGCAACAAGGGGTTTCCCCCACGGGTGACCCTGCGCCTCCTGACGTAAAATTTCCCCAATTTGGAGCACCGAAAACCCCAGGAAATCTGCGAGGCGCACCGCCGCCTCTCTATAAACTTTTCCAGTCACGATCGATTTTCTTTTCCTTTAATTGCATTTCGGGCTTCGAAGCCCCACTACGCCGTTTCCGTCTCGTGTCTCGCGCGCGCGGCATCGCCGCCACCACCACCGGAACCCTACGAAGAGACCCCCGGCCGTCCCGCCGCCGCACGCGGCGATGGGGGCGGCGCGGCGGGGCCTGCTGCTCGACCAGTGGCGCGGGATCCAGGAGGACGAGGAGGCGTACGACGACCGCGGCGACCCGTCCGCGGCCAAGCATCGCCGCCGCCGCCTCAACCAGGCCAAGGAGCAGTGGTACGGCCCTGGATTGCCCCCGCCCCTAGTCGCTCCCCGCTTCACGAATGAATCGCGCGGGTTTAGTGGTCGCGGCCCAAGTTTAGGGTACCGCCGGTTGGGACGAGCAATGCCGTAGTAATGCTTGCGCTGATGGGGATTAGGCAGCTTGGCTGCGTGGTGGCGAGCCTCTGAATTTCTTTGGTTGGTTGGATTAGGTAACGCAGATAGAGCTAGCTATGCGGCGTATGTTGTGCGATGAGAACTCCTGCAGACTTTAGAGTGTATTGACAACGCGAGTAGGAGCATTGATACCGTGGAATTTGTGCTTTTGGAAGTCGGCAGTCACTATTCTGGGTTGATAGGAATTGTGAACTTCAGAGTTTGGAAGTCACATTGTTCAGCATATTTACAATTCACACAAAAGTAGTCCTGCGGGCACCAAGTTTGGAGTCCAAATGATATATTGTACATGCGCTTTTGATATGCAAAACTGAATGATTACAATGTAGACTTGTTGGGTTTGACAACAGTATTTCTTTTAGGGAGATTAATTTGAAATTTAAATTGTTATAACTGGCCATCATCTGATAGAATACTCCAAAAATAGACCACTTCTTGGATACCAAATTCAAGGATCTAGATTCAACTTGTCAACTCCATCCCACATATCATGAGTTCTTGTTTATGTACTCCTCTAATGGTGTTTTCAGGAAAACAAACTAACATTGCTACTTTTTCTACATTAAGAAAGCAGCTTGAAATAATATCTGCCAGTAGTGATAGGGAATTCAGTTTGTGCAGTTGTGAAGAAATTGTGTCGTGCTACCTTGGTTAAAATTTTGGTATATTTGGTCTATACTGGGAACTGACTTGCATTGGAACACCAAAAATAGTGGAAATGGGTGAATTTGTTCTTTTCCCTGCAACGTGCCTTATTTTTGGAGTCAAGAGTTTCTCATCTATTTTAGTAGCTAGTTGATGATACTCTTCATAAAATTGATAACTTCTCTGATGATCCTAACAAAACCTAACTTGATTTTTTGAATCACCTGCAGGTTTTCACATTGTTTTGATTTTCTAGAAAGTTTGCCAAAAGAAGAGCATATTTGGTGTGGATACGCTGATATTATGGGACCTTTTTTAGAAATGTTCCATGGTTACTTTGATGAGCAGGAAAACTCACTCGTTAGGACAATATGGTCACGGATTTCTCAAGAACTGGGCATTTGTACACAGTGTGTGTGTGAACACCACCAGGCACAGGAATCTTTTGATATTGAATGTCGGTCAGGTAGTATTGACCCCCTCCAGAAAGTATTACGGCATCTTGATGAAGAAAGGGTTACAAAGCACCTAGAAAAGATAAATGCAATGATTCAGCTTAAGGAATATGACCCTTCCTGTCATGGTGCAGAAGTTGTTTGCATAATGTTCGAAGTATGTTCCATTTATGTTATACTCCCCCCCCCCCCTTATGCAACATTAACAGTACCGATTGCCTGTGAAACATATCGATAAACTTTTATTGCCAGGCTTATTTTCTGACAAATATCAGCATGAAGTATGCCTTTGTAACCATACACCAGTGACAGCACTATTGGAGAATATCTACCCACACTAGTATTTATTCAGCATTGTCTTTCTCCCCAATTGCTTTTGAGATATGTAAGACGCGCATCAAAAGAGCCCTACATGAAATGCTCAGCACATGCCATACAGAGGGTTGTTTTTATGCACCGATGTGCAGTTTATTTTTGGGAAGTTCTGTGCTTACCAAATTAGCTGATTTTTGATACACAAAGTGGTCAAAATCAGTATACGATTAATCATATCTCTTTGTGTAAACAGTCACATAGTTTTCAGGGTCTTCAGTTTCATGGCGACCATGATAAACTGTTGTTTTAATCTATTTACAGGTTTTGATGTATCCTGTTCTATTAGATGACCAATCACTGGCTAATCAGTTCCAGAAGTTCATTGAAACAATTGATGAATCCTATGAAGTGAGCCTTTCAACTAATCAGCAATATCCTGTAAGTTGCTTCTTTCCGTTTATGTATGCTCATAACTCTACAAGTAATATCTCACTCAGTCATGTCATTACTTGGTGCTTGGGAGATGTATAAAGAACTGTCGTTTCGAACAATCAAGTAGTCCAGCATTCTGCTCGTCATCAATTATTTTTTGCTTATTGCTGGAAATATAGTTTCTCATACCATGGTTAAACTTACAATGTAGGGTGTTTACGCATTACTTTTCTTCAAAAGTGGTAAAGCTCGGGCAATTGGTCTTCGCTTATCCCGATCCATGGGGAAATTAAGGTGATGTACCTGCCATTTTCATGTTCGTTTTGATTCACAGAAGTTACCAGTTGTGCAATGTAGGCTTTAACTAGGCAAAAGTAATAAACTGTGCCCAGAGCTATCAAGCATGTGGTTGATGATCCTGTTTTTGGTTTTGTCATAGTTGTTAATAAACCTTACACTTGCAGTCTTGAAATCCATGTTAGTCTGTACTTCTCAAGCCCTTAAGAGGTACCAGCACTAAATGAAATATGACAACATACCAAATCAATGTATTGTTCCTATTAAGGTGAGTATCTTGTGGAAAGTGCATTTTGTTCATACATATCTTCTCTGTACTGTCTAAAATTGAATTTCTGTATTAGACAGTGCTGGGTAGTTAACGGGCTAACAACAAAAAACTAAGCTTAAGGAAACTAATCTCCTTTCATGTATTGGTTATTTTTAGCACCTCACAATAATTAAGATAGGTGGCAGTGCTACCAATTTTTCTTTCAGGACATGTTGCCAAGACCAAATTCACGAATATAATGTACTCCCTCCGTTCCAAAATATAGTGCGTATAGTATTATTAATGCTGATATACACACTATATTTGGGAACGGAGGAAGTATTAGATCATTAGATGATATCATTTGATTTTGGGTCGTCTTCTATTCTCCAATATCGAAATGCTTCTTTCCTATATGGTTATATGCCTTCAAAAGCATACTTTTCTGTATGACTTTCTTGTCTTTTACCCAACCTTCAACAGCCTACAACATTAATTCTATTAATCTAATAAAGAGTCTTAAATTTGGTGAAATCTCACCTGTGTAACTCAACATGAGTAGGACTTTGATCAAGTGCTAAAACTATACTTTCAGGATAAGCATTTTGGGTTTGGCATAACACTGTCTGATTTTAATAAATAATAACTATATAGTATATACTGTCTGTAATTGCTTCATCAATCATTTGTAGGAAAGCGGTTGACCTGGAACCACTGCAACCCTTACTGCAAAAGTATATCGATTTCTTGGATGCTGAAGTTCTTCCATCTACTCCAGAATCTTCAAGGCCCAGGGTGCAACTCCAAAGGGCTGATGTGTGGCTTGGATTTAAATCACTGTATGTAAGTTTATCACATGAATTGCATGACTAGTTATGTTTTCATATATAATAGATATTGCATCTGTTGATATATTGAGTATGTCTGCAGCCTTGGATTTCTCGAGGCACCTGCTTTTGAAGATGGAATCTTGGAGAAATACCCTATCTTCCTGAATATTGTACTTAACCATGTCAGTGATGACGGATTTGATTTATCATGTGCTGTTAGTTGCCTCAAAGCATCATTTGAAATGCTTGGTAAGTGTAGTTATTGAGTTTCTGATGGTCTATGAGTATGCTAAGCCTGCACCTTTGCATAACTACACACCTTTGTTTTAGGCTGCAAACTTTGGTTGAGAACAACGCTGTCACCTAGTGTTATTCGGAACACATTATTGGGTCAGTGCTTTCACACTCGAGAGGAGAAAAGTCACAAAGAAATTTTCGATCTTTTCATCCCGTTTCTTCAGGCATGTCTGTTGCTCTTTTGTTATGAAGTGACCCTCTTATCTTCCACATCTTGATGAATTATGATAAGTTAATTCCTTTGTGCATTATGCAGTCTCTTGAAGCACTACAAGATGGCGAACATGAGAAGCAACGGAGGAATATTCTGTATTTTCTTCTTCATCAAGTAACCCGGAGTAGTAATTTCAGTGCACTGATGAGAAAAAATGCTACTAAGGTTAACTTCTTTTGATGGCTCTTTACTTCTTTAGTTCTTAAAAATTCAATGCAAATGCTCGCAGAAACTTGTGTTCTTGTATTGCCTCGATATTTTTCTGGGTATCAATAGCTTGTTTGAGACTTTGGACTATTTGAATATCGCTCTGGGTTTAAAATTAATTTTGAAAGTGGCATGTCTAGATGAAATCATAATAGAAACAATGTAGATTCATGTCAGAATAGGCAGCCAAATAGAGCTAGAGCACAAAGCTTTTATGCTATGCATTTACAGCTGCTCACATACTTGTGGGATTCTAAGGAATGGTGATGCCATGCTGCTACATTGTTTGATGTAATATTACCATTATAGTATGAACAGTATGATCAATAGCTACACGAAATGATCTAGATCTAGCCAGCAAATACATTTCTTAACAGTTTGAACTTTATTGGTTGGACTTAATTTTGGTTACTGGTAGTGCATATATTATATACAATTATTACCTGATTCTATTGATACCTTTTACCCGTTTCCTTCCAGATTGCTCTTCTTATTGTGCAAAGAGGCTACACAATGAACCCTCCTTGCCCAGCTTCGGAATGTGCCCATATGTGGTAATGACCAAACAGTACTTATCTTGATGCAATCTATTAGGTCACTTATTGTGAGCGTAGAGGGTGTGACAATCTAATAGTTCGTTGAAGCCTTATTATGCCATACATCGGTGGTTCGTAGAATTCTTGTGCTGTTGATTATGTTCCTGCTGTGCGAGCATTATATTGTTGTATTATAGTTAACCCTGGTTTCCAATATATCACGTACTCTTTTAAAATCTCTCCTTCATCTGTGGTCTGTGAAATCTCAAGTAAATAGCACAATGCCCTCACATTGGTACTTGTTACGGACTAAAAGCAGTTTTTCTACATGTTCTAAAAGATCATACTACTATTTGTGTCAATTGTCAAACCATCCATACCCACAACTTATAAAAAATATTCCTGCCAGACCCAACAAGCCATGTTGCCTGCTGGTGAGCGTACTGCTGCCAGCAATACACATCGAGGGATTATTAACTAATAGTTGTAGACAGTGATCATGCTGGCAATTCCTACCAATCTGGAAAATGTAATTCAAGTATGTGAAATGTCTTCTCTAATTAGCTTTGACACAACAAACTGTTGGACATGACGTTTTAATATATTAGCAGAATGCAGAGCCTTAGTTTCTTACTTACTGTTTAAAAATTGTTGTTTGAAAGTACATGCATTTCCCCAATGTCATTGTTCCCTGATTAATAAAATTGGAGAAGATCACCAACTTATTTCTAGCAGACTGCTTCTGGCATTCCACTTTTTATACCTATTTTAAGGCCAGCTTAGTTTTTCTGTTTGTCGCTTGGCATCCACTGACCTTGATTTTGTGAAACAGGGGACCATCTTTGATATGCTCGTTAAATGATACATCCTTGCATAGTTCTCTGCGTCAACCTGCGTTTGATCTCATCAATATTCTCATAGTTTCTGATGCGTCTGCCTTGATTTCCTTTAAACTGAAGTATGAGTCTGCCACAAAGGGTGATGCAAGCAACTCTGTCATGTTTGTCGAGGACGAGGATGAATTGCCTTTTGCCGATGATACCGCGGAAAAGGAGTACAGCTGTTGGAGTGATTTCAGAGCTCTGAACAAGTTGACGTTTAGGGGATGCAAGGATTGGACATGTGTCCCTTTGTTATGGTATCTGGTAATGGTTCAGTTGGAACCCTCCAAACTGCCTATGGCGTTTTCGAAAGCAGTGTTTTGGGCTCTATCTCATATTTCTATTTTGGAGCCTGGGTTAGCTATGGACTTGTCAGTGCCTGTAAATGATTGGTTATCGTTACATGCTGGAGAAGTCTCGTCAACATTTTCATGGCAAGTTCCAAGTGGTGCTGATGATGGTGGAGGTGGGAAGGATTGCATCAATACTCTCAAGGTGTCAAAATTTGGTACCCTGTTATTGAGAATATTTAAAAGGTTGGCTCCATTCTGTTGATCGTTGTTTTATCCCTTGTGATTTTAGTTTGTGTTCCTGAATTATATCAAGATCTTGCCATGTCATATCTTTTACTGATTGTAAACCTTAAGCCCTAAATTTACCTGGTATATCATACTTACATGATATAATATCTTTTAGATTTGCAATCCATGTCATCATGCAAATTGAGCAATGTGGGCTTCAAAAGCAATGGACATGGGAACCAATGATGGCGGAAAGCTTGATTTTGGCACTAGTTGATCCCAATGATGTAAGAGCATTACCATTGTCTTCCATACTATCCCTGGTACATATAAGTATTTAGCAGTAGTGTATTACTCAGTACTGTACTTGATGCAGAATGTGCGGCAAGCAGGGAGGGCTGTCATGGAACATGTATCCCAAGCACGGGGTTTGACTCCTGGGCTTCAATTTCTGTGCTCGAGTGCATCTTCATTGTCTGCTGTTTTCGTGGGTCTAAGATATGCAGTGCAGCTGGTAATGTTTGACTGTATATTATTTTTTAGTCATTGGAACTAGTTTGGAATTGGAGCATAAACTGAGGTTTCATATTTCACCTGGTTGCTTCCAGGCTGGTTCTGGCTTCTGGCAGCAATGGATCAAATTCCAAATTTGAATTGAATAGTGTGAGTTACCAGGCGGTAGTTATCTCATTATCGACTATAAACCAGCGCATAACTGCATATGATCTAAAAAACCTTGTAAACAACTCGGAATATTTGCACACAGATCTTGCTGGTAGGATCTAGTGCTGATAGCCCTAATTACTGTAAAGTAGATAGAAGTAAACGACAATATTCCTCTCTGCTTTATTGAGAGGGGTCGTCCCCTGTATATAGTAGACCAGACTTGACCGTCAAGCTGGTAAGTCTTCAAACTCTAATACCATCTCTAAACTGATTCGACACTTGCTAACAAACTTGCTTAATCAACTAGGACCCTAATTAAGGTAATACTCCATTTTGATGGGCTGGCCCACATAACATTGCTAACTTGAATAGAATGATTAAATCATTCAGGAACAGATGCCATTAGATGCTAATACAGATCTGTCTGAAAACTCAAACTGGCAACTAGTTTTTGTGTTCCAACTTGTCATGGCTGTGAAAAGTCAAAACAACAACCAACTTTGGATGCACACATCCAAATCGCGACCATCAACAAGAACAAAGTCTTGCGACACAACGAATAGATGACATGGTGTGGTTATGGAATTTAATGCCGCACAACAATACATTCCTAAACCTGTATTCTAGTATCTCTTATACTTGTTTGCAGAACATGGTGAGCATTTCTTGCTGGACAAAAAATGAGGTTATCACATATATGTTCTAGAGAGAGGAAGAGGGAGGGGATGTGGAGTTGTGGACACTTCCAGGCTATTTGAGTTTTGAAATACAAAGGTTCATATTTGAATTTCAAATAAACTTTAAGACTGCATGGTATAAACATTTGAAGTCCAGTATAAGAAATCTGGTGTCATCTTGACATTTTCTTCTAATACAAAATGACACAATTTGTGTGCGTGTTTGAGAAGTGTAGGGCACTGGTTAATGCTGCCGCAGGAAACCGAACGTTGACTTGAACCACATGCTAAGATTTACTTAATTTTCAAAGTTTCTTGATTGTTTCCAAGTTATGAAGGAATATAGCGTTGTTCAGTTTTGGGGATTTAGGGAACATGCTAACTTATCCCTTGCTTTTTACCCCATTCTGTCGATGTTTTCTGTTGAAGCTGAAAATAACCATGATAATTCCTCCTTTGGAATTCCAGGTGGAAAGGCAGTCACTTTTGGCAGATTTTCATAGTCTTCATCACTTGTTTTTTGTCATATGCAAATTAGTCAAGGAGGACATTGCTCAACAGCCTTCAATTCCACAGCAAGCAAAACCTTCTGAAGGTGGTTTCTTGCGTCAACCATTTTCAAATGTGCCAATTACCCCACCAGAACATGTTGTAGATATTATTTCCTGGGAGAAGTTCAGCACTTTGCTTTCAGCAACTCTCTGGCCTTTAATTTCCACGTGCCTGATAAAGGGAGAGGAGCTAATAAATACCAAACAATGTCAGGTACATATGTGCTGCTGTAATATCTTATAACATCAGTAGGTGTATCCTTTTTTTTGCCTCTTCATATCTGCAGTTCTGTTTCAGATATCATGTGTTCGAGTGCTCGAGTTGCTTCCCCTAGTCTACAACAGAGTCAACTCGTATTGTGCCGAACCATTCAGTATGAGGACAATGGTTCCAGACCCTAGTGATATAACATGGCTTTTTCACTTGATTAACTGGGGGAAATCATCTCTGCTTGTGATCAGCAGACACTGGAAACAGTGCATGCAATCTTTATTTAAAATATTAAAGGGTTCACATGGTGACAACATTCAACGCTACCTTGAAGATCTTGGTGATACCATTTCACATGGTTAGAACTTTATGTTTTTAATTGAATTCTGGACTTTTAAAAGTTTCACCAAATGTTTAGTAATTACTTTTATCTTCCTTTCAGATGTAATTGATATGGATGAACTTAAAGGAAGAATTTCTAATCTTAATCTTGCGGTGTTCAAGAAGGTGCCCACAAAATCAGTTGGCACCATCCCTTCTCTGATTAGGCACACAGATCGGGAGAGACATACTGTTCGTGACAATCTTGAGACCATGAAGCCCTCTCATGCGTCAGACACCGAACACATAATTCTTCTTTCAGACAGTGAAGAAAATTTGCCTACAGATGATGTGATTGGTGAGGAGGTTTTGTCTTCAGTGAAGGAGAATGACGGATTTACTGCTTCAGATCCGTTGAAAAATCCCTCTGTACAAAGAATGCCAGTTGAAGATAGACATGTGTCCTTAAAACAGCAGACACATAGTGATATTAGTGCCTCTTCAAGACCTGTATCGACGGACAATAGAAGCACACGTGCTGCCTCAAAAGGATTAGGTGGAACAAAGATGCCAAGTGTTCCAGCCAATAAGAATAATACTTCCCTTTTACCAAACAAGGTTAAATCATCTGTTAGCGTCACCACTCAACCATCCCGTCCAAATTCGTCATCGGATGTATTCAAATTTAAGTCAATTTTCAGAGGTATATCTGATGATGAAGATGACCCCTTAGAGCATGCACTTGATAATTACAGAAGACCACAAATTCGTGTAACAAAGTCTGCCATATTAGTTCCTAAAAGGCAAATAGTTCAACTTCAGTTGCCTGCTGAAAGGAGACAGTCTTCTGGCAGATCGGATACCAGTTTTCGACGTTTTAGTCCTCCTAAGCTGGACAGTTGGTTTAAGAATATATTGGAAATGGATTACTTTGCTATTGTCGGGCTATCTTCTTCCGAGACAGTAAAGAAACCTGCTTTAAAACAAATTCCTGTCTGCTTTGATTCACAAGCTCAATATGTTGAGATTTTCCAGCCACTTGTTATAGAAGAGTTCAAAGCTCAGTTGCAGAATGCTTATGTTGAAACCCCTCCTGAAGATATGATGTGCGGCTCTATATCCATACTCTCAGTTGAAAGAGTTGATGAGTTTCTTGTTGTTCGTGGGCGTGCTGAGAACACAGTGTGTGTCAAATCTAAAGGGTGTATAGAGAATGATCTAATACTGCTTACCAAGGATCCACTGAAAAGCTCTGGACAGCAAGTCCATGTGCTTGGAAAGGTATTACTGTTGCGAACAAAAGTTCAATGTTCTAATTACCTAATATTGTAAGTCTTGCCTAATGTATTTACTGTTCTCTAGGTGGATCGCCGTGAGAGTGACAAAAACAAGGCTTTAATTATTGTAATAAAGTTCTACCTCTCGAATGAGATTCCACGTTTAAATAAAGTGAAACGGCTTCTTGTTGAAAGAAGTAAATGGTTCTTGAATCGGGTTTTAAGCATGACTCCTCAACTTCGAGAATTCAGCGCTCTCTCATCATTAAATGACATCCCAGTGCTTCCAGTAATCCTTAATCCTGTTTCATGTACTGCAACCAACCATGAATCTGTAGAAGTGTATCTTGATAAACTTGCACGCCCTCTGCGGAAAGTATTGAAGTCATCATACAATGACAGCCAGCTCCAAGCTGTAAGTATTGCCATTGGGTCAGCAAGCTCTAAAACAAAATGTGATCTGTCTCTTATTCAGGGCCCTCCAGGTTTGTCGTTTCGATCCTTGTTCACAATTTTTAGCAAGTCCAGCCACCAGAAAAGGTAATCTTTAATGCTTGTGTTTCCTGCAGGTACAGGTAAAACAAAAACCATTGTTGCGATCGTGAGTGCATTGCTTTCTTTACATGCCGACAACTCTTACAATTTACCAAGAAATGAATCCCTGGCTAATGCTGAATTTACCAAGTCAAGGACAAAGATTAGTCAAACTGCTGCTGTAGCTAGAGCTTGGCAGGATGCAGCCCTGGCCAAACAACAGATAAAGGATTCCCAGAGAGAAAACCCTAGGACAGAACGGCTTTCAAAAGGCATCCTTTCAAGAGGAAGGGCTCTAATATGTGCGCAGTCAAATGCGGCAGTTGATGAACTTGTGTCAAGACTCAGTAATGGATTGTATGATACTGAAGGAAAGCTGTATAGACCTTATATAGTGAGGGTTGGTAATGCAAAGACAGTTCATCCTAATTCAATTCCTTTCTTTATTGACACACTTGTTGAACAAAGGTTGTCAGACGAGTTAAAGATTAACGATGAATCCAAAATTTCATCCGACGGTGAATCCTCTGGTTCACTTAGGGCTAGGTTGGAGAAGGTTGTAGACAGAATTAGATATTATGAGTCACGGCGAAAACTAGTGGAGGGTGATAAGACAGAAACTGGATCTTCTGTGCCTGATGAAGATGAGATGGATGAAGTTTCTGATGAAGCAATTGGTGCAAAGCTCAATATTTTATATACACAGAAAAGGGCAGTTTCTTCAGAACTTGCTACTGCTCATGCACGTGAAAAGAAAATAGCTGATGAAAACAAGTCTCTTAAGCACAAGGTAAGGAAGTCAATTCTCGGAGAAGCAGAGATTGTTGTGACAACGCTCAGTGGGTGTGGAGGTGATATTTATGGAGTTTGCTCGGAAACTGCTTCAGCTAAGAAATATGGGAATTTCTCTGAGCAAGCTTTGTTTGATGTTGTTGTTATCGATGAAGCTGCACAGGTGGGGTCTCAGACTCTCAATACTAACTGTCCTCTTTCAGATCAAGCTAGCTTTATATTTAATATTTATTATATGCTAAACACTAAGCTTCTTTTGGTTTACTCATATTTAGGCTCTTGAGCCTGCAACTTTGATTCCACTTCAGCTACTCAAGTCGAAAGGAACTAAGTGCATAATGGTAGCATGCTCTCTTTTAAGATATTTCTGTTTATACAATATTTTTTAGCTACACCTTGAAGCAACATTACAGTGCTATATCTTACTTGGTAATGTCTCTTTTGAAGGTTGGTGATCCGAAGCAGCTACCTGCTACCGTGATGTCTGGATTGGCTAGCAAGTTTCTCTATGAGTGCAGCATGTTTGAACGCCTACAAAGAGCTGGTTATCCAGTTATTATGCTCACTAAACAGGTTAGTCATAACTCCTGCATATGCTTTCTCTTTAAACTTCCCAGTGGAGTTAGACTGTTACAAATCAATTAAAATCCTTTTAGAGATCTTATGTACTATGTTGGGATCACTAAAATGGTTTGATTTTCAGGAGTGCTTCTGTTCTTGAGATTCATACCTTCAGCATTTTGCCTCACTGGCACTTAAGTAGACCATTTACTACTTTCCTGAATGTTACTTATTAAAGCGCATGTCAAACCATGTGGTAATTCTTGGATTTTAGTTTTCTGTGTGCCATATCTTTTTATGTTTCATGTCCTAAAAATGGTCTGATTCCAATGATGAGCAACCTTATGCAATTTTATGTCAAAACAATAGCAACCTCATTAACATGATTACAAGTAACAAGCTCTGCAGGCTTTTCTCAAGTTATGAATATTGCCCATACATAATTCCCGTGTCTTGTTTGAGTATGCAGTTCTTAATGGATTACTTAATTTGCATGTGAGAACAGAGAAGAGCTATCAACTGCAGGCCGTATGCTAATTTCTCCTCAATTATTTTGTATTGTCTGCAGTATCGAATGCATCCTGACATTAGCAGATTCCCGTCATTGCATTTCTATGAAAACAAGCTGCTGGATGGTGCTCAGAAGGCTGAGAAATCAGCTCCTTTCCATGATCACAGTTGTCTTGGTCCATACATGTTCTTTGATATTGCCGATGGCCGTGAGCGTGCTGGAACAAGTGCTGCTGCACAATCACTCTCTAATCAATTTGAAGCTGATGCAGCACTTGAAATACTGTCATTTTTAAAGAACAGGTAAGAGTATTGTCTTTGCTTCCACAGTTTCACTGCCTACTGGAGGGGGTCTTGTTTTGCTGGTAACTGAGGTTCTATACTTGCTTTGTGAACAGATATCCAGCAGATTTCTCCTGTAGAAAGATAGGGATCATAACTCCGTACAGGAGTCAACTTTCCTTGCTGCGTTCAAGGTTCACTTCTTTTTTTGGGCCTGAGATTGTTGCTGAGATGGAAATCAATACCGTGGACGGATTTCAAGGTCGGGAAGTTGACATCTTGGTGTTGTCAACTGTTAGAGCCTCCAACTCCTCAGGCGATAGGCATCACACTGGTGAAGCACGTAGCATTGGGTTTGTTGCAGATGTTAGGCGTATGAATGTTGCGCTAACACGCGCCAGGTTTTCTCTATGGATAGTTGGTAATGCAAGAACCTTGCAGACGAATTCACACTGGGCTTCCTTATTACAGAATGCTAAAGAACGGAATATGCTCATCTCAGTTCAGAAGCCCTATAGTCTGATCTTTCAAAATGTTCATGGTACTACCCATAGCCACCTTAAGCAGCAGAAGGAAAATGAAAAGGCTGATGTGACAAACTCGCGGACAGTCAATGCACAAATCCATAAAGAACATGTGAGACATGCTGACAGTGCTACAGAAAAGAAAGGTAAAAGTTTACGTGAGGATCAGGCAAAACAAGCATCACGCTGGGATCAAAAGACTCGTAAAACTGAAGGCTCCACCTTGAGAAAATTCAGTCAAGATAATGAAGCGACAACGCAGAATGATGATATGAGAGCTACCAAGGGCTCATTGAAACAAGATATTGAGCAGGATTCGGTGATAAGAAGAAAGCAAGGGGCAGAAAAGAAGTTGTCCGTGCAGAATGTAAATCAGCTGGGGCTTGCTAAAAGGTTGGCAACAGGGGAACCCCATGATGGCTCTCGTGTCCGAAGGCAAAGGGAATTGAATAAGCCTGTGAACGAGAAGGCTGATATGGAAACTGGCAAGGGCTTATTTAAGCATGGTCCATCTGAGAATCCCAAGGTGAAATTACATAATAACAACAAAAAGGCTGCCAACGAAAACAATGATACGGGAACCATCAAGGGTTCGTCAAAACATGATTATGTTGTAAAATCAGTGGCCAAGCAGGACGATGGTTCTTCATCAGCACAACACCGTGATATGCAGAATTTGATACAAAAGGCTAAAGGTGCAAGGAAGTTCTCTGAAACACCAAGGTTCAGTAATTCAAACAAAGAGGATTCCTTGCTTAAACATGATGCAGTTTCGGAATTAGCAAATAGAAACAGTGGTAAGGTCAAGGGGGCAAGGAAGTTTACTGAAGAACCAAGATCTGGGAACTCGAATCAAGTGGATCCGTCAGTTTCATCACATTTTGATGGAACAAGTAGCCATATACGGGACCTCACGACAAGTCAAGCTGCTAAGCAAACTGTAACTAGTCAAAAGGACCAGATTGCAGCGAGGAAGCGTCAAAGGGAGGACGTTGAATCTTTACTTTCCTCGGCTCTTATATCATCAAAGAAGCCTAAGAAGAAACAAAAATGAGACCATGTAGCAAAGGCAAGTTCATTATACTACCTTCTGTTATCTGAAACAAAATGCAGAGCTTTGTTTTTTCTGCTTGCGAGTCTTGGAAGTTTTGTCCATAAACATATTTGCACTCCCACCATACTTGCCTCTGTTTTGTTTATTCATCTCTAATGTGTATATTCACAGCCTCATTTTACTACAGATGTTTCTGATATATGCTGACCACTCGCCCAAAAAGCTAATATTATTATTATCTGTGCAGGTGGTAGCAGACAGCAAACGATCCTTAGCAGCTTTTAACATGACGATGAGCTGATCTCGGAATACCATGGCTGCCTTGATGTGCCGCCAATGCCCGAGACAGGAAGTTTTTTTTGACCTAGGTAGATATTTTGGAGATTTCCCCCTGACCAGCCATTTGGAACACAAGAGGTAGGACCGCCCATTTGGTGGAAGAGGTGAAGATAGTTGCTGTAGAAGTGCGAGTTAATTTTGGCGGTGTAAATATTTGTACATAGACGGGATTAACGGTTCGTGTACTTGAAGATGAAATGGTTATCACGTGGAAGCTTGGGGTGGTATTCGTATTCACATTTGAACCACATCATTTTCCGGCTGGGACACTGTTGGTCGCCGTGCCTTCTTCACCCTGAAGCAGTGCGCACGAAAATTGGCAACGCGAGCAGCTTCGGTTAAACACTGGAATATGATTGGCACGTACGTACCGTTTGTAGGTGCCGAGATGACTCTCACCCCGCCACAATGCTTAGGTAACAACAACTGCGAACACTGAAGAAATCAGATTAAGCTGGGGTCGTTCGTTCATGACGGCAGCACGTACGATTAACTGCGGCAAACTTACTCCGCGTGTGCGATGGAGAAGTCTCTGGTTTGCTCCCGTCTCGTGTTTGGCTAGGCTGCCCCTCCGCGGCGGCGCCGATGCCAGAAAAACAATTAAACACATAGATATTTCTATATATTAAACAATTATGCGGAGTAGATTACATAGAGCAGCCAACCGGGAGAGACAGAAAGAGGAGAATCGGTCCGCCTGTTTCGTCGCAACATGGGGCTGCTGGCACTCAATCGGCTCATGTCTATGCAGCGGGATTCGCATCGCCGGCCAACTCAAGGCCGTAGTAAGCCGCCCTATTCATCTCTGCCATGTGTAACCAGATATTGAGGACAATTCTCGAATTGATAAAAAATCGAGATATTGAGGACCATCCCTTCCAGAGGTTCGCCATAAAATGCTCATAATTAATACTCCCTTCACTTCATAATGTAGTGCATTCGCGTTTCCCGAGATCTAAGTTTTTGCCCCCGCCGCAATCGGCCTCGTTGGTCAAATTCATGATCAAACTTCAAGCTCGAAAACCGAGGACGCACTACATTATGGAACGGAGGGAGTAGCAACTTACTTATACTAGATGACCAGTTGCGCCAATGGCGCAAAGGCCGAGAGTAAGCCATGTATTGAAAGAGTGTACATTAATATTATTCGGGCACATATTGAAACATATGAAAATAAGTACCTATTGCTGGTAGATACATGCTTAATGATGATACATAGTGTTCTAAGAAG
>CBMN011744899.1:0-13448 GCA_000582825.1 Hordeum pubiflorum | reverse complement strand
ACTGCCCACCAATTAACTTGGGAAACGGTTAGGTTTTAATTCTTGCAAGTAGTCTATTCACCCCTCCTCTAGACGTCTCTTCTATCGATCCCTTCAGTATCACACCACACCTAAGACACCTGAGGCCCCCGGGATCCACTCCGCCGAGTCAGGCCACCCTTAGGAGCCCCCGCACCCCTCCACGCACATGGGAAGGACAAGATCGCCACCGCTAGGGCAAGGCCCCGGTGGACCATGCCGGCGGCGACTAGAAGGAGGGCTAGGGTTCGCCCGCCGCCATAGGGGGTGAGGGGGGGCAAGCGAACAACATGCTTCCTACCAATCGTGTAGTCGAAAGTGTCCGATCTAGAAGGTTATCACATAGAACTTCAGCTCAATTAGAAATCTTGATAATAGCACAAGGAATAGGAAGGAACCATTAAAAAAATATGTGACTGCATCCTAGCTCGTGCTTCTCCAAATTAAATCATGTCACTTACCTAAAGAGCTTCCAGGTTGCGACCAATGCCACAATTTATGTCGTCTTCTACTAAAAACTCTGTGCAAGCTCATGTCCTTCTCCAGCTGATTACATCATCTAAAGCAGATTAAATTTTATTAGTTTACCCATGCTAAATTATGTATCAAAACCAAGGTAAGAACTTTTCAAAGGTAAAGAAGTATAGAACAACATGTAGCCCGATCTTCCCAAAACACGCAATAAGCATAATATTAATGATAGGGGTGGAGGTGGGAAGGCCATGGAAACAAAGGATATATTAGATCGAACCTGCTCTGATCAGGTCATCACGATCAGTCGTGCAGCACGGACCGACGGAGCTTGACGGCAAATGACCATCTTGACCCTGAAGGTGCGCAGGGCCTCCAAGGGACACACAACACACTACATATAGCACACTCGCATCACACACTCACCACACCGAGCAACCATGCGCGTGATCGACCCAACAACGCCACCACGCGCCCTGCGGAGGGGAAACACACATTAAAGGTAGGTAAGTTGCAAAAAATAAGGTAAACTATTTTTATTTTTCAAAAAAGATTTTTTAGTTAAAGAAATTGGAAGTTTGAGGACAAACACCCTCCGGCTGTGTGCGCTCTTTACCCGAGTGATAGAATGTGTTGTTACATTGTTAGTTGAGTCCATGTAATAAGAATGGCGAAAAAAGAGAAAAACTACTAACCTGTTTTCTAAAAAAGAAGATGTCATAAATACTTATGGCATAAAAGTTGGGACAATAGATTCAATTTTAACCACCCAGAGTGAAAAAGATGATGTATATGTCAAGGGAATGTTAACTTTACATAAATGCGAGATTCATGACATGAAAAAGAAGTCTAGTTCTACTGTTTGGAGATCTTTGTGTTATAGTTGGCTAGAAACGCAAGTGCATGCCCAGTCCACCTATGTTTGTGGCATGGCCTCCGTGGTGTGCTCTCACAACTGTATATTCTAATTAAAACCGACATACCATTTTTCGTGTCACATAATTATAAAAAAAGTATAACATTCATAGTTAAGCACAGATTAACTCTTACCGATTTCCATGAAATCTGGAAGGACATTGGTGTTTTGACTCAAGGCAGAAAGAAAAAGGCATACTTTCATGTGACATCAAAAGCAATATCTTGTTCATCAACTCATAAATGGACACACCTGGATAATTTGAGAAGAATGTTACACGCCGTTACATGGTACATAGTTAAAGGTAATCTACATCATGTAAAAAAAGGTAATCAACATCGGGGAAACACGCAACTTACTTTGAGAAGCACCTTGATTAGCCAGAAGGGGAGCAACAACATGGCTTTGAGCAATGTAATCAAGTAAAGAACCAGTTGCACTTTGGCCACATTCCGTGAGCAGAAACCCAGGTATCATCCCTGAATGTGCAATGAAAAGATAAGCATTATTTTTTGAGAAATAAAAGCATTAACTTAACATAGCCAACATAAGATTGCGGAGAGCAAACCACAGACACAAATTAATAGAGATGCTGGCAAGGAACATAATAAGGGAGTGAAATAGCTTATTCTTTGAAACAACCATGTGGCATGTAGATGTTCCGCAAACCAAGACTATGCAATGGCATATTGCTTCTTCCTCAAACACAACAAAAAAAATGCTCCACATAATCTTGTGCATTGTGTGCCTATCTTAGGCTTGTACATATTATTTTTCTCTATCGATGCATCAATACACAAGTTTTTACGTTTTCCTCAGGGACAGATGTTTTAAATAAATAAATGTGAAGCTTTAGGAGGAGTCGTAGTTTCTTAGAAAAAACACAGGGGAATCGAATTCTACTATCAGCTTTAAATTCTGCATTTGGCACACTTTCCATGACTCCAAGACACCCGACATAAGCATCAATAAGCAAAGTTCCAACAGGAGTCCCGGGAAGCAAGCCTAACTCCTGAACATTGGAGGTAGACGACACTACAAAGTGAAATACTGGAAATTAACAACACAAACATTTATTCTCTTGCTTCTAACACAAAACTACAAAGAAAGTACTTAGGTAATCGATTGTATATTTGTTCACTCATGAAAACATTTTGCATTAACAGCTTAAATAGTGTCACTTTAAATGAAATGCAAATCTTATTTGCTTTCCTTTGCAGAAGTAGGTGTCAAACTAGAACCTAGAGGATGACCAAGAAACACAATGGAGTGTCCTATTTGAGTTGCATAGAATGGCATATTAGAAAATTAAGAACTACAAATGATAAATCACCTTTAGTAAAAAAAGGAGAAATGGGTAAGCATTCAACCTATTTTTGCTTGGCTCCCTTCGTAAAGGTCTCCCAAACATCTTTCTTCCCAAAAGACTTCACCCCTTCCACATGGTTCCATACCACAAGGTTTTAATTGAACTCGGGGTAAAATTGTCGTGACGTGTAACTGCACTTGCCCTAATGTCATAAAAGCTACAAATTGACATGGTTTATAATTAAAAAAAATACATCATCAATTACAAAAAAATGCCATGGTTAGTAACTAAAAATTGGCATGAACAATAAACTAAAATTGCCATGGTGAATTACTCAAATTTGCCATGATCCATGCTCTAAATTTGCCCATGGTTCATACAAAAGGATAATTGCCATGTCCAAAGTACTAGAATTGCCATGGTTAAAATACTAAAATCGTCATGGTGAATTACTCAGATTTGCCATGATTCATGCACTGAATTTGCCATGGTTCATACGAAAAATAATAATAGCAATGTCCAAAATACTAAAATTGCCATGGTCAAATACTAAAATTGCCATGATGAATTACTATAAATTTACCATGCTGAATTACTAAAGAATTTACGTTATCCATGAAGTAAATTTGCCATGGTTCATAAATAAAACTCCAAAACTTACCGCGACACCACATGTTTATTTGCCATGACAAGAACACATCTTAAATTTCCATGACAAAGAAAATTAGATTTCCATCGACATAAAAAAGGAAAAGAGTTTGCCATATGTAGATATTTTTTTTGCCGTGGTTTGTATAGTAGATTTTCCATGGACAGAAAAAGGCGGCGCGGGTGCAACACCACACTGTCGACAACCTCTCCACCCGGCCCATAGCCCCCCTGCCGCCACACGTCGAGATGCACCAGAGAATCACCTCGACGCATCCGTGTCCCAGGGGCCCGCCATGCCGCGCATCACCCCCGCCCCCGTTATTTGCACAGGGTCCAAGGGTCATCGCCCGTCGCTCACGAGGACCCTTGTCCAATAAGTGAAAAGTCATTGAAATACAATGGTAGCTTCAAACGTAGAAGAAGAAAATAGTTGAAACTTATCATGATAATTTCTGTTTAAACACCATGGTAATTTACATACTACAACATGGTAACTTTTGACCCACCAAAAAAAGTCGTTGAAACATATCAATATGAGATATAGTTTTGAAGATATCTTTGTGACGGATTTAATGATGAAAACGTAATTTTAACGAATTTTCTGTTTAAAAGATAAAATATTTTTAAGTTTAAAAATATGAAAGACATCAATTTCGTCATTGTATGCATATGGACCGAACGCCTTTGTGTCACGCATGTTTTTTTTTTTTTAGGGTCTTTGTGTCACACATGTGACATTTATCATTTAGGTAAAAAAATACAGGTGCTTCATGCGCAGGTAGCAATTCCGTGGCTTGTCTGACACCGTCACATCTTATCCGGAATCGGTGGATGGAGACCCGCGCGTTCGGCCCGAGCCGGCGACTGCGGCACACATCCAAGCCAAACCTCACCGGGTTGGTCGGACCGGTCGAGCCGGACCTGGACCCGCCATTATTTGCCGGTTCAGCTCGCATCTCCAGCCTCCTCCAAGTCCTACTCCTACCACTGAAGAGAGAGAGAGAGAGAGAGCGCATTGAGCTCTTTGGATTTGTCTACCCCTCCTCTCCAACCTCCCCCAGCTGCCTCCCCTCCCAAAGCTCCCCACTTCTCTCGCTCCGGCGTCGCATTCGCCCCGGCCGCCCCGCCGATTCCCTCGGGGCTCATCCTCGCTCGCGGCCTCCCGTCAGCGGGGCTCCCCTCCGCTCCGAGCCCCCCCACGCGCCTTCCGCCGAATTTCTCGGGCCATTCTCTCCGGCGGCTTCGGGCGCGGGCTTTCGGTCCAGGGCGCCGCGGCCCGCGATCATTGCTGGAGGGGAGCTCTTTTCGCGGCGGGGTCAGGTGCGGAGTCTGGAGTGCCTGCGGCGTTCATAGGTTAGATCTGGAGGTTTCGGCGCTCTGGATCTGAGCTGTTGGTAGGCTGCATTTTTTTTGTATCCTTCCCTCCGTCGCTATCTGTTTGCCTTTTCTTGCAAGTTCCCGGAGACGGCAGGAACTCAGCGTTCGCTGATCTTTCTTTGCAGGTTTTGGGTGGAGGAATCGGGACTGGCGGTCGCAATCCTCCCAACCATTTTGGTGGTGTCCGTTCTGGGTTGCTAGGGGGTTTGCGTGTCTAAATAGGGTATGGATGGCAGATGCAGTAACTACTAGCATCTCTTGAGGAAACTTCGGCTGCAGATCTGAAACCCATTTGTGCCCCTTGCTGTAGTTGTAGCCCTGCCAGATGAGGTGAATGATGCTGCTTTCTGGTGCTCCCTTGCCAATGCTTGTTGCCAGTGTTTGCTCAACAAATCTGGCTGGAGCCTGATCTGCCCAAAGCCAGCATTAGTTGTATGCTCTCTGCGTTTGGTTGAGCGGGGTGAAAGGTTGCAGCTTCTTCCTGTTGATTTCGTGGGCTTTCTTTAGTAGCTTTCATAACCTGGAGACTGCAAGGAAGCAGATCCTCTCCTGCAGCTCTAGTAATAAGGTGGTGCTGGGGGAAGGCACCATGACCTACTTTCCCGAGGAGGTGGTGGAGCACATATTCAGCTTCTTGCCCGCGCAATGTGACCGGAACACGGTTTCACTTGTTTGCAAGGTATGGTATGAGATTGAAAGGCTGAGCCGGCGAACTGTCTTTGTGGGTAACTGCTATGCTGTGCGCCCTGAGCGTGTGGTGCTTCGGTTCCCCAATGTGCGGGCACTGACAGTGAAGGGGAAACCACATTTTGCTGATTTCAACCTTGTGCCACCTGATTGGGGTGGGTACGCCGGACCATGGATCGAGGCAGCAGCCAGGGGCTGCGTGGGTCTTGAGGAGCTGCGGATGAAGCGGATGGTGGTGTCAGATGAGAGCCTGGAGCTGCTTGCCAAATCATTCCCACGATTCAGGGCCCTAGTTCTTATCAGCTGCGAGGGGTTCAGCACTGATGGACTAGCAGCTATTGCAAGTCACTGCAAGTGAGTGTACTTAAAACTGTAGTTTGTTAAGGCATCATAGTTTTCTGATTTGCTGCTGTAGTTTCTGCGTGCATCTAAATCTAAGTGTTTAACATGGTGAGGTAGTGAAATATGCAATGCTTTTCTTGCTCTCTCCCTAAGGGGGTCAAACACACAAAAATTGAGAATTTAAGCTCTCCCCCTATAATGTTTATGCCTGCATGTGCCAGTCCTGGATAAGTACTCTTTCAGGGTCTGATTGATCCAGTTGCATCTGATGTCCTGAGTTAGTTATCCTTATGTTCTGTCCAAATTGTGTACCTGCCATTTTTTAACGGACCATTCTAGTGTTAGATTCGTGTATATTATGTCTGTTTTGTTTTTACTTGGCTCGTTAGACTTTACATTTTATCAGTTAATTTTGTCTACGCTTTCTTTTTGGTAGGATGAAAATTGGTATTGTTATGTTCATGGCGCACACAATCTGCTAGGGCAGCATGCAAGTTCTAATTAATTTAATTACTTCATTATTATTATCTCAATTTTATTAAAGGCACTAATGTACTCTTGTTACATGCATTTAATGGTCAATACACTGACATTGTTTTCTATGTTGTTATCTGGTCTAGGCTCCTGAGGGAGTTAGATTTGCAGGAAAATGAGGTGGATGATCGAGGGCCAAGGTGGCTCTCCTGCTTCCCTGATTCCTGCACGTCCCTTGTCTCCTTGAATTTCGCCTGCATCAAAGGGGAGGTTAATGCTGGTTCATTAGAGAGACTTGTTGCTAGGTCCCCAAGTCTTCGGAGTTTGAGGTTGAATCGATCTGTGTCAGTAGATACACTCTCGAAGATATTAATGCGCGCCCCTAATTTAGAGGATCTGGGGACTGGGAACTTGACAGATGACTTCCAAGCTGAGTCGTATCTCAGGCTGACCCTTGCATTGGAGAAATGCAAACTGCTGAGGAGTTTGTCGGGCTTTTGGGATGCTTCCCCTTTGTGCCTTCCATTCATCTATTCTGTATGTGGGCAACTAACAGGTTTAAACTTGAGCTATGCTCCGACACTCGATTCTTCCGATCTCACCAAAATGATCAGCCACTGTGTGAAACTCCAACGTCTTTGGGTGAGATCCCTTGCTGCCGCGCTCACCTTACTCTTTTTATGCTTGATTAAGACAATTCAGCACAGGTTTTGACCCTTTATCCTGTGCACTGTAGGTACTGGATTGCATCGGGGATAAGGGCTTGCAAGTGGTGGCCTCCAGTTGCAAGGATCTACAAGAACTCAGGGTATTCCCGTCAGACTTCTATATTGCCGGGTATTCCCCAGTAACAGAGGAGGGACTTGTTGCAATATCCTTGGGCTGTCCAAAACTGAGCTCATTGCTATATTTTTGTCACCAAATGACCAATGCCGCACTGCTTACTATAGCTAAGAACTGCCCTAATTTCACGCGATTCAGACTCTGTATTCTTGAGCCTGGGAAGCCTGATGCCATGACAAACCAACCATTAGATGAAGGTTTTGGTGCTATTGTTCGTGAATGCAAAGGGCTAAGGCGATTGTCAATATCAGGTCTTCTCACCGACAAGGTTTTCATGTATATTGGTAAATTCGCAAAACAACTTGAGATGCTTTCAATAGCATTTGCTGGAGATAGTGATGCTGGAATGATGCATGTTATGGAAGGATGCAATAATCTGAGGAAGCTGGAGATTAGAGATAGCCCATTTGGTGATGCTGCACTCTTGGAGAATGTTACCAAGTATGAGACAATGCGATCCCTTTGGATGTCATCGTGCAACGTCACAGAAAAGGGGTGCCAAATCCTTGCATCAAAGATGCCAATGCTTAATGTGGAGGTTATAAATGAGGTCGATGAGAGCAATGAAATGGATGAGAACCATGGAATCCCCAAAGTCGACAAGTTATATGTTTACCGCACCACTGCTGGGGCAAGGGATGATGCACCAAATTTTGTTAAAATCCTATAGAGCTAGCTGAGAATTGCCTAGCATCTTCTCATTGTAAAAGGTAATCCTTTTCAAATTATCTGCTTCTTCCATTTAGAAAGTATCTTGTTTGTTTGAAGAGTTTTCACTTTGAAGTTGCATTCTTTTGCTTCTCCGCAGCTCATATGATTCTGTAAATATGTTGTGCATGCAACACAACATGCAAGTGATTTTTCAAAAGATCAAAAATATAGTACTCCTACATGCTTGAAAATGATGTCGGAACCAACTTTATTCGTCCAAATCTCCCATCTACTTTCTCACTAGATTGTATAGCTACTCAATCATAGGGCCAAGGCATGGAGTGTGGTGATATATTGCATGATATGATCCCATCTGACCTCTCCTTATACTGGATTGCTTTTACAGATGGTCGGCGGAACGGAATCCGGCAGGCCCAGGCCGGGGCCTGTGAACAGTGGCAAGTCTCCCGCTGCACCCCCTCCGCTTTGTAGCGCCAGGGGAAGCCACGTCAGTGTGCCCCTTATCCTGGAGCATCTCTGTCCGGGGATCCATCATTCCCTTTTCAGCGTCTGGTCATATGGCCACGGCCTTTATCCTGTGCATTTATCTTTTTATTAAGAGGACCACCAACCAACCAACCAACCAATCCTTTCTTTTTCTTTTTCCTCTACTATGTACTGTACTCCGTAGCCATTTGCTTTTGACATTGCCACAGTGGAATGTGCTTCTGCTGTCGTCGTTGCTCTTGTTGTAAACGTTTGTTTGAACCTGACCGAAAGGACAATGGATGTCTAATGATCTTGCTCCCGTGAAATCATGCAGCGGAGGCTGGAATAATTTGTTGCTCATCAGCCCATTACTTCCTTCTCGGCACTTATTACCGTTTATTTTTTCCTTCCCTTGTGTTCTTTTAGCTAATAATGCTATTGATTCTTGTGTGCGTCCGGACGAGCAAATGCCGTCAGTGCCCTTGTTTTGTTTGTGTGGCTGGCAGGGAAGCCAACAAAATCAATCCACATCTTGCCCTTTTGTGTGTGTTAGGGCTTCGACAAACCATGATTGCCTATTCTACTGCCCTATACGAGTCCAGGCGAGCCCATTTTGTTCACTCCACAACCACAAACCCCATATGGCCGCACCATATATTAAAAATAACACATGCATAGCACGTAGGTCCTACCAGATAGCATAAAAACATACCAAATCGGATATCGACATAGTTCATCCAAAAGGGCCATCAGAGTTCAAATTTAACCTAAATAAAAGATAAAACAACTAATATATAAACATAAACAGTGGTGGGCGGCGAAGTTCACCACTTCCTTTCCGGCCGCTTCACCTTGGGGTCTCGGCAGTTGTCCTCGGCATATGCATCCGCGGCGGGCGGCGAGTCGTTGTCCGTCATGCCGCTGTCGTCGTCGAAGGAGGACGAGATGTGGAACCCGTCGTGCGGCGGGCGGCGTGGTTCTGCTTCGCCACAACTCTCTCCGGCGTTACATCCTTCTGTCGTGCTAGCTTTGCGGATTCCTCGAGCGCCCACCGGAGCGCCAATGTGTTCCGGCGACGTCGACATCGACATCGGGCATAGGTCTTCACCCAGGTGTAGTGTTGGATTGCAGCGCAGAGCACCTCATCATTGTTTGAGCCGGGAATCAACAGCTGCAGCGCAGATCTGGATGACCCGTAGTCATGCCTCGATCCGCCTTGTGCCGCTTTCTTCATCGCCTGGCAGTAGGCATGGCCCACCATCTCCGGCTGTCGCTGCCGCGCCAGCGGGCTGGGGGTGCGGGCACCAACACCCAACGGCTCCCAGATGGGCAGGTGTTGGCGACGTCGTGCACCGCTCCTTGCCGCCTCGCCGAGATGGCAGGGAGCGTGTAGGGCGGTGTTAGGCCGCCACGGAGGATGAGCTGCCCACCCAGGACGTCGGGGGACGCCGTGGAGGAGGAGCTCCCACCCCGGTCCATCCGCGAGCGTGAGCTCCTTCTCACCGGGGTTAGATGAGCTCGATGAGTCTGCGGCCGTCAGCCCTACTAGTCAATATGGCGGAGGGGACATCATAGATTGGGTTGAAAGGGAGGAGACGGAGGGGAGCGAAGAGGGCGAGAGGACCGAGAGGAGGAGGGTTTGACTATGGTTCATCGGCTGGATGGTTTTTTTATGGGGACATTGATGAGGACGGGCCTTAGTGGACCGGTTCGACGTGACGGCGGTGTTCGGGTGCGTTCAACCTTCCGATAACAATCCTACATATGGATTGGATATGAAGGTTGTCGAATAGTCCGGACGTTTGAACTAGTTGTTGGGAACTCGGTTGAATACGATTTTTACGTCTGGGCAATGATCGGATAGTCCACCCGAACGTTTGCGGCAGATGTGAGGAATCCGGTTGTAGACGCTAGCGGAGAGGATCGCGACGTCACCTGATTGCCGTGTCTAGGTTCCCAACTCCAACAGGCTCTATGCTAGCGACGAGTACGGGTGTGGACGCGGCGGCAGACGCGTGCGATACAGGGCCGTGTTTGGTTGGACAGGCAACGCAAACGCCGCGAGCAGGTAGCAAGTGGAGCAGTAGTACCAAACGCCGCGGCGCGGCCCGAGAATCGCCTCCCTTCTTTGGTTGGGTGGAATGGAAATGGAAGAAAAAACAAGATGCGCCGCGGCCGGCCGTCCCACTCGGCTGTGTCAGGCGTGCAGTCGCCGAGTCGTCGTAATCTGCAGCAGGGTCGCACGAGCGCGCACTCACTCACGCCGCGCCCTGCGGCGGCGTGGTCTCTGAGCCATGTCCAGCTGCCCGCCCAGCCCACTGCTCCATAGTCTATACGACAGAGCAGACAAAAACGTGTGCGCGCTTCTGTTGTCGTTTCAGACTTGCGCGGCTCGTCTGCACCACTATTGCACTCTCTGCCTCCGCCTCGTCTATTCTCATCCACAACGCACGGTGCACGGTAGGAGCTCAGCTCTCCGGAACTTGCAAATAAAGAACCGGCTGGCTGGCAGCTTCATTATTTCACACATGTCTAGGGTTACATCGTACAGACCAGATCATAATCACGCACAAGCAAAGTTGTTCAACTTGAGTAGCCAGGAACCACCGAAGGAGAGAAGGGTAGACACGTCTCAGCAAGCAGCGTAGCAGTCAGTACTCAGTAGTAGTAGCAACACTGCTCCAACAAGCAGCAGCAGCACAGCCCGGCCAAACTGCATGTAGCCATCAAGGGGTACCGGTTAGCAGTAGCACAGCCGATAGAAGTGCCCAAGTCCTAGAACTAATGTCCGAACTATGCACAGATCATGCTAGTCACCATGTTGTACACGGGGGTATGAAACCGAGCAATTAGCAACAGAAAAAGCATCATACCATCCTCTCAGGAAGGTGAGGCAGTCAGGATCATCTTGGTAGCCGTACAAGTGAGGTCCACGATCAGATGGAGCTGGTTGCCCTGCCCAGTTATAGGAAGGGCTCTGTTCGCCAAGGTAGGTCTGGTAGCCATGTGAGGTCGGTGGCGGGTACACGCTTGCTTGAGGGTATGGGTACAAGTTGTGCACTGAAACAGGTTTGGACGAGAAAGAATACATGGCGTAAATCTATCAACTTCAGTTCTTTCTTCAAAAAATATAAACCGTACCGACTTCAGAGAATTTCTATTTGGACTTGGACTCCAACTAAGCATTCAGAAACAATGATCAAGCAGAAAATCACACCATATGTGAGGCTCTTTGCATGAACCGAAGTAGGACAACAGCAAGAATCTTCATGAGAGAAAAGGACGTGTGCAGGAACGAAGTTACCCAAGAACCACTGATTGGTAATGATACGAGAAGGATGAATCTTTCTTGCCTTGGGATGAGTACGCATTCCTTGAGCCTTGCATGCTGCAGTCTACGTTCTGTCCGTTTCTCAGCAGTATCTGTTTTGAGTTGCAAGCTTCAGGAGGAATACAAGAAAAAGAGGCTACCCTCGGTTGCTCTGAAGTTTGTTCCGGACGATGACTTCAGCTTAGCAGCACCGTTCGTTTTTTGTTTTCATGCCATGGTGGTCTTATGCGGTTGTGCCTATCCGAAACTCAATCTGTTGATGCGTAGCTCCAACCCGTAGATATTACTAGCAAAAAGGTCCGTGCGTTGCAACGAGAGAAAAAAAATCATAATATCCAATGGACATGATCACATTTTTCTTGCATCACAGAGATACACTATCAATCTCAATTACGTGAGATCATGAACAATTTTTGCAATCATGAACATTTTTCTAAACTTGTGCACATATTTGAAATCATGAACATTTTTCAACGTCGTCAACACTTCTATAAATTTTCGAACATTTTCTAAACTCAAGAACGTTTTATACTACTCCCTCCGTCTTAAAATCCACAAACTTTTTAGTACAAAGTTTGTACAAAGTCGAGTCACTTATTTTGGTACGGAGGGAGTATTTGCAATCATTTTTAAAATTTGTGTGAACATATTTGAACTCGTGAACATTTTTAAAATTCATGAACTTTTTTTAAAATCAGGAACATTTTTAAATTAATGAACATTTTAGATTATTTGCATTTTTTTAAATGTGAACATTTTTTAAAACATTTTTCTTGAATAGGCTAACATATCTAGAGTCGACAAACATTTTTTTCGAAATTGGTGGAACAATTTTAGAAATTGATGATTTTCTATAAATGCATGATGTTTTTTGATTCAGTGAACATTTTATCAATAAATAAACTATTTTTAAATTTACGACCAGTTTCTGTAATTTTAGGAATTATGTTAATTCATGAACATTTTTTGAATTGACAAAATTTAGTTTAATTCATTAAGATTTTCTAATACTTGAACTTTTTTAAAAATCATGAATGTTCTTTGATTTCTCGAACATTTGTTTAAAAAATTGTGAACATTTTTTAAATATGCGAACATTTTTTAAAAATCAAAAACATATTTTGAATCCACAAAAAAATATGAATTATTAAACATTTTATTTCAATATTCTCATTATTTGTAGTTTTCGAAACATTTTTTAAATCCCAAATTATTTCAAGTAGAAAAATAACAATGATGGGAAAGAAAAACGAAATTTAGAAAACAAGTCGTTTATACATAGGCCGGCCCAAACAAGTGTGTTGTGTCTTCTTCTAGCGCTCATAGCGCAGTATAGGTGGTTCCTAGTGCATGGGCCGGCCCAGTTTGAAATTTTTCTGTGTGAAACGTTCTTTTATCATTTATAGGTGGCATTGATGGGTAATATTTTGCAACTTTAGGAGAAATTTCGATGACGTACGAGCAGAAACACTCCTTCCTTTATTAGTAGGTAAAGACTGGGAGCCTCCACGGGCGAGGAGGGCCTCCGCGCCTTCCGTTGCGTGGTGGCGTGTCGTGGACGCCTTCCTGACGCTTTATGTGCCGTCCGATCTGTCGAGACGGCATGTACTCGGGCAGGTCTATGATAGACAATGAAAAATATAGCGAGACCCTTCTTCAAATGTTACACAAGTTATACCGCGCTAATAGCGTGTGTAGATAGACAATATTTGGATCAATGAATTGTATTGATCATATGCCGTCGCATATATAGAGTACATAGGCAAGGATATCTCAACCGTATCCGCTATACAAGGAAAGAATCGGGTAGACTAGGAAACAATAAACGAAATCCTAGTTGCCTAATGTACATACAATAATAACCATACTCAACACCCCCCCCCCCCCCC
>CBMN011744892.1:0-10005 GCA_000582825.1 Hordeum pubiflorum | reverse complement strand
GATTGAATATAAGAGATGAACTAGGATTTGATATGAGATGGTGCTGGTGAAGATATTGATGAAGATTGGTCCTCCCATGATGGAAGAAGTGTTGGTGATAACGAAGGCTTTTATTTCCCCCTCATGATGAAATCAAAGTGTTGGAAGTATCCCCGGCGGAATCGCTCCGCTGGAGAGCAAAAGTGCTCATGCCCAGGTTTTGCCTCGAGACGGCGACGCTTCATATAGAAAGTCATCTCCTTATTTATTTTCAAGGTCAAAATACCTCATATAGACAAAGGGGGGCACCAGAGGCCCGCCGTGAGCCCCACAAGGCAACATGGCGTGGCCTGGGGGGTGGTCGCGCCCTGTTTTCTTGCCGACGGCAGGTGGGCCCCCTCCATTGGTTCTTCATTCTAGTATTTTCTATATATTCAATAAAAATATCCATGAAAATTTAGGTCATTTGGAGCCTCGTAGAATAGCTATATCTGTTGTAACTCTTTTAGATCAAGAATTCTAGCTACCGGCAATTCCCCTATCCATGTAAATCTTGCAAATTAAGAGAGGAAAGGCATTAGAATTGCATCATAAAGTGAAATAATGACCAAAAACATTATAAATAATAGTACGGAAACATGATGAAAAATGGACGTATCACCGAGCACAAGCTGGAGATGCCGGAGGTGGTGGAGAGCGATGGGCGCCGGAAGGAAGAATTTTGTGTGGCTCACGTGGAGGTAGAGTGGCGCTTGTCCATCGAGGAATCGGCGGTGGTGTACCAACACAAGCTCTGGCACTGCTACTACTTTGAGTATAATAACGATGAGGACGAGCTCAGCTTGGGGGATGCGGAGTCGACCAACAGTGGAATGTTGCCTGGACAAGTCGTCGACGTCTCATAACACACCGGCGAGGCATAGGATGGCATGTCGGTGGCTTTGTTAAAATTATATGTACTAATAGGCTTTGTTTAGAGCGTTGGTATTTTATTAAGGCTATCTGTATGTCAACCAGCTATATTTATTAAGTAAACTTCCTCCATTAAGTAGCTGTGAGCTATGCTGACGACTATTTTATTTACTCAAATTGGCAGATGGTGTTAAATTATGCACTGACATGGATGAGCACTATAACCAGGGAATCTCGCACAAAAATTTGTATGTTCAAATTCATCACACGCTCGTAAAGAAGAAGCATCATTTGCGATAGTATGCTATCGCACACATTTGTTTAGATGGAATCGTGTTAGATGACACTTTGCGAGCCAAGTTTCCCTGCACCTAGCAGAAATTTTTGCCAACCGGCAAAATATCTATCTCCCCCGCCCCCACCCCCTATTTTCTTCCCAACCAAGAGCCACATTTCCCATGCTTCCTCCTTCATTAATAAGCTCTAGTCGCTTCCTTGCTTGCTTGCTCACTCTCGTCGTCTCGCCATGCTTCCTCCTCCAAGGGTCGCGGACGGCATCCTCCTGGAATGATTTCTCTAGCGGTTCCTCCTCAAATGACGACTCTGTCACCAGCCAGGTATGCCTATCTACTCTCTCCCTCTCTCTTGCTAGACTAGGCTTAGAGTTATGGTTTGGAAATGAGGATTTTAACCCGCCGACCGATTTTAGCCATTTCTTCCTCTTGTAGCTACCTAGGACCATCATTTTCACGGAATGGAGCGAGTAGCTGAAGATCTGTCTGCTCGTTTGTCAGCATCAATCTCCATGCGTGAAGTTAGTGGCTTTTGAATCTGTGGACAGTGGGAGGAAGTTTCTGACATGTGTAGAGAAGGTTTGCTCCACTTTTGTTGTTAGAAATCATTTGTTAGATGTGATTCAGACATTTTCATTGTGTTATGTTATTCTGTATGTGATTAAGAGACTATCATCATTATATGTTTGTGCTCTTTTAATTGTTGTTGTCAATTCTATGTTATAAAATTCTGGATAGAACTGATGGCGGTGCTATTTCAATTGATGGCATCGGTTCTATGTTATACATATATGTGCATGTGCATACCAATTAGTATTAATTTGATGGCATTCAAACACTATCACTATGTGGTTGTACTCTGCTTGCTATGTTGTTGTTGTTATATTTAGCATCCTCATTACTGGTTACTTTGTTATTATACATGACTAAAAAATTGTAGCGTTGTTACAGTTATTTTTAGCATGTGATGTTTCTGAAGTTGGTTGGTGTCTCAATAGCAAATAATTCATTTGCACGTTGAATTTGTTTTAAAAGATATGTCATAATTAATGTGTTTCGTCGGGGTTTTAAAATTTATCCGTGGTGGTTTTGTAAGTTACTAGAAATTAAAAAATTATAAAATTGTAATCTGATTAGTTTTAAATATTATAGGATGAACGAAAGTGTTCTTACCTAGAGTTGGTTGATCCAGAGTGGCCATAATCTTTGAAGATGTGCCTAGTAAAGCTTTGGAGCATGTATGAGAAAGAAATAGAGATAGGCTTAGAGAAAATGTTGTCAACGCTGAAGAAATTTCAAGATACTGAAAGAAAAGAGGAAGATGGAGAATGAGCTCAGATTTTTAAATTAGACTTTGCTAAAAGGGTGTGTGCGAAGGAGGAGATACTTTCCCGGTTGAACAGTGCACAACTGGCTCTTATTGGATTGAAAGCAGAGCTAGAGAAAATTTTGGTTGATCATGCAAGCATCCATCAACACATCAGCCACTTAGGGAAAAGACTACATTATTCTAATATTGTGCTCAACATAATTTGTGCTTATGCAGGTGAACTAGCTATATGGTGTATGTACTGTGATGTTAAAATATATTATGTGTATGATATGAAAAAGTGATAAACATTTGTTCGGTATGAAATGTGAATTTCACATGCATGGGTGTTTCCATTGTCAACAATGTTGCCATGGGAAAAATAATTTTTTCTGTAATAAAAATTATTATTTTCATTTTTCAAGTGCTAGAAATGGGTTTTTTGTGAAGGAAATACCTGAAATAAGTTAGAAAATTTGGTCTTTTCAATTTTTCATAGAAATTATAATACATTGGAAGCCCACTGGCCAATTTTCTTAATACCGGCACTATTAATAGTAAACTTATAAACCTGCTAAATGGGTTATGACACTTTCCACAAACGTTTCCAGCGAAAAAAGCGTGTCTGATGGAAAGCACCATGTCATACATATTTCTTCATTAAATTTGTGTATTATACTTGAATAACGCAAACGCTTAACCGAGGCAAAGCATCTGCAATGGCTCTCCCTATCACAAATGACTTTATACGAAAATATGTGTGGGATGCACTATACTAACGCAAATGTTTGTTCCAAACTTATTGTGTGGGATGCTAAGCCCGTCTTACATGGCTCCTCTGGTGCAATTGCCTGTGATAGTTCTCCTGATGGCACACAAGCATATTCGCTAAGCCTGCGTGACCGGAGAAGCTATCGCAGACGATTTATGTAGGTCCTGTGTGATCGACCCCCTATAGCCAACGTTAGTAAGGCAACGGTTTAAAACTATGTCACAAAAGGGAGTAAAAACCGTTTGCATACGATGTTGCTGCACTAGTGGCCTGCTCCCTTGTTCTGATTTTCTCCTCCACCTAGTTGTGTCAAACACCACCAATGCTCCACCTTCAATAGCATAAATACACTGTTCTAAGGCCGATGAGATACACATTACACATGTTAGGCCTCTCGTGCATCCTAGATCCGGAGCGCCAACCCCGCATGTTCCTTTCATTTCTTCCACTTCTAAAGTGCTCCCCATGTTGCCCACTGACTAGTCATCAACAAGTTATTGTGCAAACTATGACCCCTCACTAGTTTTCTCATTATATGGTTGGATTTGAATGAATATCATAGTGCACAACTTTTTTGATAAAGAGAGCTCCCTCGCCGATTTCATTTAATAGAAATCACCGTGTCTTTGTGATTACCAACTAAGAAAAAAGGGAAAGATCATAAGGAGCCATGATGCACAGTCACTGGGAAACAAAGGAGCCATCCCTCCCTCCCTCCCACCAATCGTAAAGGACCTACCTCTAATAGGTTTCATCAGAGGCGACCCAACCAGAGGACAAACATCCAGGATCTCGGACTAGGCACACTCCAACAGAGCAGCCTAGAACCAGAGATACAAAACCACAAGGGCTAGAAACTACAGTTCTTAAAGGGAGCACAAGGTCTAAGAGACGATAGTCAGACAATACAGAGCCAGGAAACATGCAAAATAGACAATCTTCAGCAGTTGACACATGTGTGAAAGCTTCAACCTTTGATTCTTCTAGTCCCATCTATCCATCGTGCGCCACCCTGAAGACTTCTCCTGCTACATGCTCAACTTGTCTTATGCCCGTCGTCATTCTCCTTATTTTTTCTTGGTTTGTCTACAAAACATTCCATTCATGTAACCATTTCAAGATCATGTTGATAGGAACACAAGGATCAGTAACCCTGTCATTATCAAAAACCATTGTGTTTCTTAGTTTCCACAAAGTCCAAAAGATAACAGAAATACCAACTGCTACTATCCCCTATCACTTTTCTTAATGTCCTTAAATCTAGGAATCAAACAGATCTTTCACATTATCTGGAATGTCAAACATGTTGAAAGCACATTTCATAACATTCCACAAAAGCTTATCAACCGAGTAATAAAAAACAGATGATTAATAACTCCCTCTCTCCCATAGAAAGAGCACTTGCTATCCCAAGTCCATCCCCTGTGTGGCAAGTTATCTTTGGTAAGAGTACTATTTTTCAGAGTCAGCCACATGAACACCTTAACACGTGGAGGCGTTTTGACCTTCAACAGAACCTTATGGGCTTATCTGTAGTAAATTTGTATCATAAATCTATAGCAAGATTTAACTGTATACACCCAATTATTAGTTAAAGACCATTTGATCACATATTTTTTTATCGGTCAAAATTACATCTTCACAAGAATTTTGTATATGATCCCATAGCTCCAAGGATTCACCATGTAAGGTTCTTCTAAACCTAACATTTTGCAACCCTTAATCAAAGATCTCTACTACATACAACTTTTTTGTCAAAACAAATATGGTACACTCTAGGGAAACTATTTTGTAAATATTTCGGACAAAATATACCAATCTTCCCAAAATCTGACATTATTTTCATTTACCAACACAAACTTACACAGAGAAAACAAAGAGTCTTTATGTTTCACCAACTCAGACCAAAACTGAGAATCTCCCTATCTAAGTTTTATCTAAGGCAAACAACCATTTCTCTTGTATTTGTTCCAGATCAGGCTCTGCCAGAGACCCTAGGTGTTATATATTTTATTTTCCCCCACCATTTACAAAGTAAAGCTTTGTTCATCAAAGATAAATTTTGTATTCTGAGGCCTCCCATTTCTTTTGGTCTACACACATCACACATTTAACCAAATGGCATTTTTCTCGTTTACATCTTCCTGCCAGAGCAATCAAGCTCTATAAAAATATGTTCCCTCATTAACACCCGCATGCAATCCATAAAAGGAGATCATGTAGTAAGGAACTACAGTCAAAGAAGACTATATAAGGACACTTTTTTCTCCATTCTACCTTCAGGAGGTTTCCAGCGTTTATTTCTAATCCTTTTTTCAGCAACTGGCAAACCTACATATTTGAGAGGAAGAACCCCAATAGGGCAGGTAAAATTTCAAGAATAAACACCCTTTTTATACATAGCTTTACCAAACAGAGAAAGCTCACTTTTATTGAAGTTGATTTCCAGGCGAGACATCTGCCCAAATAGACATAGTATATATTTCAAACTGTGTGCACTATCAAAGTCATCTTGCATCAAGAAGATTGTGGCATCTACATATTGCAGCCTATTAACGCCACCACTTAGGTTATCAATCAAGAGTCCCTTAATTAGTCCTGCTTTTTCTTAGCATAATCGATCAATATAGCCAAACCATCATCAACTATGTCAAAAATTACGAGAGACAAGGAAATAAGGTCTTAGAATGTCATTTGCTTTAAGACAGACACTGCCACCCACGATGGTATCCATAACATAATCAATCCATTTATCAGGGAAACATTTCAATTTTAACATTTGAAAAACAAAAGGCCATTTCACTTTATCATAAGCTTTTTAAAAATCCACTTTATACATCAATGCATCTTGTCTATTTTTATGAACACCACTCAGACCTTCATGTAAGATAAGGACACCTTCCATAATATATCTGCCTTTAACAAAGGCAGTTTGCACTAGAGAAATAACCTTCCCAGCAACGCCATTCAATCTATTTATCAGCACTTTAGTAAAAAAACTAACATTCAACAAGCATATAGGTTTAAATTTCTGGATCTGATTAGTATCTCTACTTTTAGGTATGAGGGTAATAATCCCATAGTTCAGTGTTTTTATATCCAAAGCCCCTTTATGAAAATCATCAAACATAGCTTTCAAATCATGTTTTATCAGTTCTCACAAATGTTGGTAGAACAAAACAGTGAAACCATCTGGTCTAGAAGATCTATTACGGGCCATTTTGAAAACAACACTTTTGATCTATTCTAGGGAGAAATCGTGCATTAACTTTTTCATAGCATTATCAGGTACACTAGCTGGATTCTCAATATTTAGAGAAACAGAAGATACATCAAGATGTCAAAACAAATTTTTATGGAAGTTAGTGTTATAGTCTATTATATTTTTATCCCCCTCAATTTTCCCTCATCTTGTTCCAAGCTGCTAATCTTATTTTTCCTCTGTCTACCATTGGCTTTGGCATGAAAATATCTAGTATTACCATCCCCTTTCAGTATCTCATCAATTTTTGCCATTTGCCTCCATTTGGCTTCCTCCTGACTTAATAATCTATCAAATTGAGCTCCGAGTTCCATCTGGTCCATCCTATCTTTAGCAGATAGCTCATATTGCTCACAATGTTTCTCAAGTCTATCCAATTTAAGAAAAAAACTCGTTTTTCCATTCTCTATACCATGCATTCATATTCCTATTCCACCCTTTTAATTTAGGTCTTAGAATTCTGAGTTTTTTGTCACCTCTCAATGCTATTTTCCCTAATATTTGGATCATTCCACACCTTAGTCACAATTCTATCAAGCCCATCTCTCAAGAACAAGGAATTTTCAACTCTGAAAATAGGTTTAGACTTAACAATGTCTCAAGTGTCCAATAATAGAGGGACATGATCAGAAAAAGGCAGAGACCTCAGTCAGAGGGTAATTCTCTTCCCAATCAACACTACATAAAATCCCATGAAGTTTTTCAAAAGTAGGTTGAGGCATAGAATTTCCCCATGTACATTTTCTACCATGCATTTCTAACTCCCTCACCCCCACCTTGCTTCAAAATTGCATTGAAAAGAAAACTCCAATGCCCCAAAGTACCTAATTTGTTTTTTCAGAAGCATTTCTAATGATGTTAAAATTACCTCCTATCAGGATGGAATTGACACCATCTTGAAAGACCCTACACAACTCAGAAAGAAATCTAGCTTTACCAGCAGGTTGTGCATCACCATACACCACCACCAGGTCCTAAATTGTTTTGTCTTTTATATCTTGTACTGTCATTTGATAAAATACTTTCCTTCTTCTTGAGAAATCACATCCAGTGTAGTGTAGTTCACCCCCACCAGCAGGCCCCCAAGCTTCCATGTAGAAGGGATATGATGCCAATAAAAATCTCTCCCAGCACATATTTCGTGTAAGTCATTACTAGAGAAATTCTGCATCATAGTTTCTTGTAATCCTAAAAAATCTAGTTTCATATCCATCACCATTTCCATAAGAAATCTATTATTATCGTCTCCACCAAATCCCTTCATATTCCAAAAAAAAACCTCTCCTCTTTTATTCTTATTCTTCTTGCCTGATCTTTTAGATTTTTTATAGAAACAGTAGATTTCCTCTAGGGGGTCTATTTTCATATCTATCTTTTTGATGAGTAAACATCTCTCTTAAATGTTCCCATCCCTCCCTTTCTTCATCTAAATCACTATTATCTTCCTCACCCATCAATTCTTCCAAACTATGTTCCCATGTCTCAATCACAGGAGCCACCTCTTGGATGACATTTACTTTATTATGCATTTTGTTATTGTTAGCAACCCACAAATCCACTCTAGCTTTTTCTACTGCCTTAATAAGATTGACATTATAATCAATCATATCAATTTTATCACCCAAATCAACACCCACATTCTCAGCTATTCATGTAAACATATGTGAGAAGAAAGTAATAAGTTTGGGACAGTTTTCTCACCATATTCATCCTTTTCAGCAGCCCTCTTCTTAGATAGTTACTCTATGTTATAGTCTTCTTTATCCTTGTGTCTCTCACATCTCCTTAGCATTTTCAGGCTTTTTGGATCAAGTTCCCCCTCCTAGCTTTTTCAAGCATAGTCCCAAATGAGTCATGTTCCTAACTTGCTGTGTAATCTACCTGCTCCAAATATCCATCTTTGTTCCAAAAATCCCAACTCTCCCAAGTTCTTGTGTGAGATATTATCCCTGCTTCCATTTTCTTCTTCTTCTGCATCATTTTTTCATCTTCAATCACCTTATTATCAGTTTGAGAGCCCCCTATCTCGGACACTGGCCTTAAATTCTGTTGAAGGAGCTAATGTTGTCTTCTAATCTCTCTCTCCAAACCTATCTTCACAATCCCCATCTCTTTTCTTTTCTTCCCCTCCACCACCAGTTGACCTGCCTGTTTGGCAGCCATTTCTTCAGCTAACCATAATCTGAGCAGCAGTTTTTATAGTGCACAACTTGAAAGAGAATATTACATGATACAACTCCCAAAGAGTATTTCCATTATGAGATTGCCTATTTTTGGTGCATAAACCCTTGTTATCATTTCACAAACTTTGTTTGACTCCTCCACTAGTACTAATTTTTTTTAGTGTTCTTGCCTGGTGATAAGCACTCGCGGGCCAGTAATATGTGTATTCCCCGTCTTGTTTACATCTAACAATGCAAGCTCAGTGAGGCGCACAATTGAGGGTCGTGGCAGCGCCTCCAAGAAGGAAAACGTCACCCTCTGGCGGCAGGTGCGGCCCCACCAACCCGACCAGCGTCAGCTTTCTCATCACCGATTCCATTACCGGCGGCTACTGGATTGCTCAGCCTCAGGCCAGGAAGAAACCCCTACTCGGCTTGCACGTGCCGGCAGCGATGGCAGCTGCAGGCTCCGCTTTCCTTCTTGGAGGCGTGGCCACGGTAGTGCCCCTCTTTGAGCTCAGGGGAAACCCTAGGTCTAACTACCCCGGACTGGATGGCGACGGCGTCCTCGGCATTGTCTTGCTTCTTGGAGGCGCTACCTTGCTCGCTCGCGGTGTCCGTGGTGTTGGCCTTGGCGATGTTTTTTATCGCTTTTGGTTTTGCCTTGGTGGGTTTTAGCTGTGTTGTTTCTTCTGTTCGGGCTGATTATTCCTCGTCTCTCCTCTTTGGGCATCATGTTTATGTCTGTCTGCGTTTGTGTCATGTGTTATACCCCCTCACTGTACGCCTTCTATTCCTTCTATCAATAAAATAATAAGAAAGCTTTGTGTATTTACGAAAAAAACAATCCACTATATACACCTCGCAGATGCAATACATACTCCCCCGGCTTCTCGGGTTTGTCGTATTGCCTCGCATCAACCAATTGTTTAGAAAAATCTCCCAAGGTCCGATTACAAGTTGGCGCATAAACGACAATCATTTCCATTCAACGGGTCATTTATGTAATAATACAGCTCTCGAATCGTATTCCGTAGAACACGTCTTTCTTCGCAGGTAGAGTATATATACCATGCGATTTCATTCTCGTTGGGGATACATGGGAGTATCAATCTATCTATCTATCTATCTGGAGTATCCATATCTACCAGCCGGTAAAAACGAGGGGCGACTGATGCGCGACGGTGACAGACGAGACCGGCCATGAAAAAGAGCCAAAAAGGCAGCCGTCGAGCTCCCCCACTGTCTCCCTCCCGCCACCCCGCGCCCCACGCACGGCCGCCCGCCCGCCCGCCCGTTCGACGCACCCAAGCGTT